>VXAX01005707.1:693340-711080 GCA_013399835.1 Leptocoma aspasia
AAAAAAAAAAGGAAAAATCATAAAGCAGGAGCTGGAAAAAGTTGTAAAGCAAGTGGTAAACTTATCAATGTTCTAGGATGATTTCGATGTGATTAAAAACCGCACACATATTTGAGGAACACAATTGCCTGCAAAAACTTAACTTTTCAAAATATTCGTTGATTTTAGTAATGTAACCTCCATAGATTTCTCATTGCGCTACTCTTGGCATCAGTTAATTTGAAAAGCCATCCTCATGGATTTTTTTTTCCATTGACTGTTTTTCTAAATATTTATTTTTGTACAGCTGGAAAAAATGCAATCATTGCAATTTTCACAACTTTACCATTCATTTACTCTCACAACAAACTCTTTTTAAAGGAACCATATTGGGAGTTTTTCTTCTGAATAATGAGTGCCTCTTAAATGAATAACAGGAAAACACTGAAACGAGCATATTGCATCTATTAGAATTATTTTTTTCAGAGCAATTAAGAGAGAGTTTAAAAGGGAATAACAAGAGAAGAGTTATCTAGGAAAGAAAAAATTACTACAAGAAGCTTTTTCACTTAAGAAAATACAAATGTAAGTAAATCCTATATGAGATGTAAGACAATGTTTCAGGGAAGGATGTGAAAAATATTTGATAGAAATCATCTGATTTTTAATGGAGAAGAAATATTATTATTTTGCATTAGGTTGTTAGATTTCAGATGTAAAATCTTAATGAGAAGAAACCAATTAGAAATGAAGAAGTCGAACAATCTCTGCTTTAAGTTGTATTTTTAAAAGAAAAAGCCAAAACCCCATACTTCATATGCATTTATATTAAATTACAAATTCAGCAAATCATTTACGCACATAATTAGTTATAGGCAAGTGGTTAAGTATATTGACTTCAAGTTAAGTTCATGCTTAATTGCTTTGCTGAATCAGACTCTCCAAGATGTTTAATAAGTCTTGGATTTTTTTTTAAAAAAACAGGATAAGATCATCATAGCTCTGTGATTCCCTTGAGTTTAGCTACATATATACCTAGTCTTATTATGTGCTTCAGTACATGTCTCGTTGTCTTCAATGTGTTTACCTGCTCAACTAGCCTTTTGTTTTACAGGTAGGAAATTAAGACTATCAGATGCCTACACTGATACCTCAGTCAGATTGGAGGTAGATGCAATCTGGCTGATGGAGGTGCAAAGTCAGAGCAGTATGCTCTGCCACTGATGGAGAATACAGGATCTCAGACAGGCTCATATAAAGTTCTTCAGAAAGCACATTTTCTTTTAGAAATGTAATCATTTAGAAGATAAAATTTTTATACTTATGTATTTATAGCTATATTGTATATGCATGTATGGACATACAAGGTATATACATACCTCTGTATATATTATCAAATATTTATGTATATATTCTTATATACACAGACATTAAAACTTGAAAATTAGTAAAATATATACAGTGGATTGTTTATGAGGCCAAAGAACAGTACAATCAATTGATTTGTTAAATACTGGTGTGGTTAAAACACATGATAATATCACATACATATTGAAGGACCAATACGGTAACACCCTGGGGTTTTTCTTTCTGTAATAGCCCTTCTTTCTATAATAAGATGAAATGTAGACAGATTTTTTTAAGTCATCATTTATTTATGAGATAGCTTAAGTCTAATGCAAAACTACTTAAGAAACCCAAATGTCTCATCTGAATTTCCAAATGAGTAGCAAGTATTATTAGAGCATTAGTCTTCCAAATGTAGATGTAACTGGCAAAAGAAAAGGAAACTGAAACCTCAGAAAATCTATGTCCATTCCTTTCTCTGAACAAGGAAACTGTCTGGTTTAAACATGCAATTTCTTCCTTTGTTTGTATATGCCTCTATTTTGGACCATAAGAAACCTCTGAAAAAATGAGCTCCACAGCATTAGCTAATTAATCTTAACAGTTTCCATGTAAGGTACATCAGTTTTATTATTGCCCATGTTCCAGATGAGAAATAAACAGATTTGTTTTAAGGTAATACAGTGAGGCAATGGCAAAGGCGGGGGAAATACTCATGTTTTATGCTCAAAGTTCAGACAGTCTCTGCAGTAACCTGGTCTATTTTAGACAGCAGTGCAATTTCGATGTCCATAATGCTATGTAGTCTCAGTCTGGAGCTATCACATGAGTAAAGGAATGTTGTACAGAAAGGACATGGAAGCTCAGGCAGTCTACACCCCTTTCCATACACATTACTGTCTTCTCAAGCTGTGTTTCAAGAAGAAACCCTAAATGCACCATGACCAGTCAAATTACAAATGTCTCAAGATACTGTGAATTCCAACCATTGTCTTTCTTATCTTTCCTCTGCTCTTTATAAGAGACAATTTCTACTGGCTTCTCATATTTTTTGGCCGCTTCTTTAGAGCAGTCCTGGAGCTGCACTGACTGCTAGATTCACTTTGCAATAAAATTTGGTTTTGACCTCTTAAAAGTCTGGTGATGTTGCCTGCACAGCCAGTATGTCTTACATATTGCCAGGACAGTCTTTATGGCATACTCTACTCTTCAAAACACACAGCTGAGCCTGAGGCATAGTCTGCAGCTAATGAATAGGAGGAACTCCTCTTTTATAGAAGTATGAGGAATTCTTGGAGGAGAAGCTGGTTGAAAAGTAAGTTCCCAAGGAGTCTTTACAGCTAAGGCAAAAGGTCACCATCCATTCACACTGGCAGATCCAGGATGCGGAGCAACAAACCTCTGACACTGGAGACAGGCAGTACTGGAGAACACTCAAAGCATTCCAATGAGGGGTAGTTCAATACGAGTGAAGAATGACCAGTTTATAGCAAAAAAAGAGACTTCTGAAAAACCTTGTTCCAACTTCCTCCTCAAAGTAAAGCTAAGTGCAAATTTAGATTATGCTGTCTGCGTCATTCATCATGGTGAAGGGGTTGGTTCTGGTTGGGCAGTGTCCACAGCTTGTCTCTTTTACTTACAATCTGTGAAGTGTGACACTTATATCATGTTGATGGAAGGAATAACTGAGTTTATATATATGTAGGATCTATAGAAGGGTAAATTTTATTCTTGGAAAGTGATGTAGCAAGGGCCTGATCTCACTGGAACACAGTGAGCAGCTGGCAAATAGGTTTTTCTTGGTGAGAGAGAAAAATGAATAATTGCTGTTCTACTAGAACAGAAGCTTTATGGGGAAGTAGCAAATGGACATGGAGGAAGAGCTGATGGTGGGTGCCTGGTATATAGTAATTGGTATGGTTAAATTATAATTAACCCTATGAGGTGTGCACAGTAAATGTGGTGTTTGGAGTCAGGATCTGCAGAACTAGCCAACCTTGTCTCCTTTTCTACAGGACACAAAATATGGCATGGTATAGGTCAAGGAGATGGAAAGACGTCTTTCTCCTTTCAGTACTCTTTAATTGGTAATACTTTGCTCTCTATAAATAGTATCCATACTGTTTTCTGTGGCTGAGAGAATGTGTAGACAGGTAAGACGGAATGAGGATGTATACAGAATTATGATAATGCTTTCAACATATTGACTGGTGCGTGCCTTTTGACTGGAGCTGGCCTGTAGACCTCTGGATAAATTACTGAGGAGCATAGTGACTCCAGCTAAAGGCAAAAGCTGAAGTACTTTCAAAGGCAAAGGAGTGAATGTTAGATAGGGGCAAAGAAATTTAACTAATTGAACATGCCTATTTTGGAAGAAATGTTCACCTCAGTTTGAATGTGGTTGGGTATAAATCATAGTTTCCCACTATCCACTAGTGCAAACACCTTTTGCTGTTACAGTCTGTTCAGTTTTCATAGCTCTACAAAGTTAGCAAGCTGGTGCATCTTTTGGTGTACGATATCTTGATTACTTTGACAGCTCCAGTTTCCAGACTAAATTACCTGTCTTGTTAAAGACTTTAGTTTAAAGAATTCCTATAATAAAAAATGTTAGTAACCAGAGCAAAATTCACAATTTAATGGAATCATGGAATAATTTAGGTTGGGACATATGACTCTGTTCTTAAAGAAGTTCTGACTACAGCAGGTTACACACAGCTGTGTCCAGTCAAGTCTCGGACACCGCTGAGGATGGACATGCCACTAACTCTAAGGGCAACCAGTTTCAGGACTTGAAAAACTTAATGGCAAAACCAGCTTTTCCCTATATCTAGTTGTTGCTTCCCATGTTCCAGCTTGTGTCCATTGCTTCACATCCTATAACTGCACACTTCTGGAAAGAGTCTGGCTCCATTCATTCAGGTAGTTGCAGACAGAAGCAAGGACTCCCTTGAGACTTCTCCTGTCAAAGCAAAACAAACCTCATTTCCTCAGCCTATCCTCATCCATCATGGCTTCCAGGTCTTTGGCCATCTTGCTCACCCCCTGCTTGACCCACTTGAGTATGCTGATGTCTTTCTGGAAACAGGAACAAGCCAGACATAGCACTTCAAAGGCACTCTCAGAAGTGCCAAACAAGGGTGGAAGGATGATGCCCCTGAAACTGCTTAGTAATAGAGCTCAGAATACAGTTAAGCTTGTTGCTGAATCACATTCAACTTGATTCCACAAGCTTTTCAAAGCTCTTGTCTTCAGCCAGCTGTTTGCCACCAGCCTCTACTGTTGCATGAGGTTACTCCTCCTCTGGCATAGGACTTTGCACTTGCTTCTGTTGAACTTCCTGAGGTTCCTGTTAATAAATTTCTCCAGTCTGAACAGGCCCTTCTGTACAGCAGTCCTCCAATGTATCAACGACTTCTCCCAGTTTGGTGCCAGGAACGAATTTGCTGAGAATGTATTGTGTCCCTCCATCCAGGCCATTAATGCAGACAGACACTGAACAGTCCCAGTACCGATCCCTGAAGGAAGGCTCTTGCTACTTCACCACCAGATGCAAACTTCGCACCACTTATCAAAGCCCTTTTGGCTTGGCAGTCCAATCCATTTTCCATCTACCTCATTATCCATTTATCAATCATGTATGTCACCAGTTTCATGATAATGAGACTTTATAATATTGTGTAAAAGGCCTTGTTGAAGTCAAGGCATATACCACCCACTGACCCTCCCTTTGTCCGCCGCACCACTACTCAACTCATCTCATCATAGAAAGTTGGTCTAGCATGGTTTGTGCATGCTAAATCTATGTTGGTTTCTCCCAAATGCCTTTTTGTCCTTCATGCCACTGAAAATTATTTTTAAGAGGATGTATTCCATCACCTATCCAGTCACTGAGATGAGGCAGACCCACTCATAGTCCCCTGGATCTTCCTCTTGCCATTTTTCATGATAAGACTGACAGTCGGGTTTTTTTCCAGTCATTGGGAACCTCCTCTAAAATTCATGACCTTTCAAAGAGGTTAGACAACAGCCTTGCAATGATATCAGCCATCTCCATCAACAGTTTCAGATACATCCCATCTGTTCACAGATATTTGTGTATGACTAATTTACTAATCCTGTCTTTGAGTAATATAGATGATATTTCACCACCTTCTCTCTCTTGAAAAAAGAAAAAGATAAAGTAGACATTACTACAACACAATGCAGCACACACTCAGGTATAATGTTAATTAAAGATTTTCCATCTCTTTGCCCAGTTAGGCCCAGATGCCACTGAAACAAATCTGACAACTTCTATAAGTAGACTGTTTTAAAGGCTTTTGGAAATAGATAAAAAGCAGCTATTAAGACTTCAATGTACAAGTTCTGTGAAACTCATGGGCAGTGAAGAGATCTGTCAGTGAATGCATACAACTCAGAAAAGACAGAGTCCTTGGTAAAAAGAGTTGAAGAATCTAGGAAGCTCACACATGCTGATAAGCCCCCCCCCCATGTGATTAACAGCTATCACATGCTTAGATAAATAAGAAATTCTCCTGACTGGAATTAAGGAATAAAGAAAACCAGTGAAACTTAGAGGGCAAGTTTCTGCTGGAAAGGGTGACTATATTAAGAGAAGAATGAGGTTTGGATAAATTAATATGTGCACAGTCAACAAACCACAGTCAAAGAACATCTTTTAAGCAAAATACATTTTTCATGACCTACTTTTCTTGTTAATAGCATTACGTATTTTCATGACTACAGTTCTCCTCAGTCAAATTTGTACTTTAAACTTGCTAGGTCCTCTTTCTTTGTTCACATCCTAATTTACAATCATCGTCAGGTTTTATTAATATCTTATTTTTGCAAGGCAAATTATGTTATCTTTGTGTAGCACTTCAGTTTAGAAATAAGAAAAAATTGATTGCTGTTAAATATACCATTATTTCTCTCCACAAGGGTGATTCAGCATTCACCGTAAAGATGCAACTTTGAACTTTTCTTTCACAAAGACAGTGCGGCTCAGTAAAGGAATGTGACATTTAATACAATAAGAAAATCATATAAAAGGGACAAACCATAACATAAAAACACAAGGTAAGATTACAGATCAACCCCTTCTGAACATAGCATAAGCAGCAATATGAAATATTTATATTTATAAGAAATGTTAATGAATTAACTCACTTGTGTCAGAAGTTTAGGACGGATTATTCAGGAGTTTCATGGATTTTGGTTTCTTTTTTTTCTATTTAATATAAGCTATCAGAAGTAGTCAAATGAAGCCATGTGTTAACTTTCCAAATGTTTAGTATAACCACGAGAAAAGCTTTTTTTAAGAGAGTCTCTCATATTTATGATACAGATTTAAAATAATAAATAAACTTTGGAAAAGTATTAAAAATTTTAGGACAATTGTAGTTTTTCAGGTACTGTTGTGATTCAGAAAATAAGCGTGTACAAACAAAGGAAGATTTGTTATGTTTAAAATACTACAGCTTTATAAATATATGCGTATTTTATACAAATACGCAGAAGAAATTTTAAAATCTGCATCCAGTCATGGGCAAAATAACAATTATTTGCTCATAACCATGCAATAAAATAATGCTCAGAAGAAAACCCCTACGTATATTCTATACTATATGTTTCTATTGTATTTTCCATGTTATCATCTAGTATTTTTTTCACTAAACTAATTGGCATTAGGATTCCAACTAACTCAACAGTGCTACTGTGTTTAAATTTAAAAAAACAAAAACAAAAACAAAACCAAAACAAAAACTACAGCATAACTGAGACTAACACTTTGGTGAGCACATACCCAAACTGAAATACTTTTATGCCAATATTATGAGCCTTTGTTCTTTAATTTTGGTAGGCAGAACTGTAGTGCTTACTCTACAGTAAGCAGATGCAGAGATAAGCCCACATTACATAACTACAAATGATGAATTTGATATAGTCCTGTTTGCCCTTCCTTTCATTGCTTTTTCTTCTGAACCATCACAGATAATCTTTTATTCTGTCCTTAATTTTCTGATGACACTCCATAACTAGGTTTATGAATCTTTGATTCATGCAATCCTTCATCTTTCTAATGTGGCTTGGGGAACCACCATTTTTTACTGGAATCATAAGCCTACAAATCATGCCCAGCAGTTATATGGATCTTTAATTATTGCGTGATTAACACTGAAAATTATTTGTTCTTATGAAATCTTTTTGGTAAATAAAACTCCCAAATCATTTTAAAATACAAAAAATCAATAATGTTTAGCATTTCATCAATGCTGAAACATCTCGGCAAGCGTCACTCAGCCTCATATTGGTGTGTTGTACATTGCACTCTTTAATCCAATGGAAAGCTCAAAAGTTGTTATACTAAAGGAGGAAGCAGCTAACAGGAAAAATAAGGAAGAGATAATAAAGTGTCCATTATCTGTTTGGCAATGCACGCATTAACGTTTTCAGTACCTTGACAAGACCGTCAATATCAAAATATTTTACACCCTCCATAACTAAAATATTATTCCTAAATTATTTGGTTTGATCCTGGGGAAATATTTTTAGCACTCATTTCAATATGCCTTTAGTTTATCCTCTTACATTACTACTGATGCGTATTAGATGTCTAAGCTTCATAGTCATTGGACACCTAGGCAGTAAACGGAACTGAAATGTCCTGAACTTCTAGTTATTCAGTTGACCAAAATGTCTACTTAAGATGAAGAAAAAAGCAGTCTAATTTCCATTAAATATTTCATCTTTTCATAGAAGCACAAATACATTCCTCATGTGTTGATAACTACAGATAACTACAGATAGTCTCCCACATTTAGAAGTGAATTTAGAGTGAATCCTACCAGCATGAATTGAAAAAATTCTAAAGTATTTAAATTATTTATATTTTTCAGACACCGAGGCCTTTTCCTTTCAGTTATTTATCCTGAATGCTTGTCTCCTTCAGAAATCTTCCACATTCACCATTAGTGTTCAGTGTCCATTTTAAATAGTGAACTGTGAACTGTCAAAGTCTAAGTCTTTGTCTAAAAGTAGTTTCTCCTTTCATATTTGTGATTAAATGTGTAGAAAAACATTTTTGCAATTCCCTTAAGCAATCCTTGTATAGTAACAAAGATGTAACTTGCATCAACTTTAGCAAAGCTTTCAATGCTGCCTCCCACAATATCTGAGTTGAGTCATTGTGGTAAGGATAGATGTACAGCAAGACAAAAGTATAAAGCTGGCTGAATTTTTGGGTTATAGGGTAGTGGTTAGTGGGTCATCCTCTAACTGGAGGCCAGTAAATAGTTAAGTATCATAGGATTTTGTACTGGGATCTTCCCTCTTTTATATGTTAATCAACAGCAGAGTTTTGGGGTGCAATAACTAGAGGGAGGTTTTTAAGATGGAGTCAGGATTTTTGCAATAGTGGATGGTGAGAGCAAGGAAGACAGCAGACATTACTTGGAACAAGGGAGCTTTAGAACGGAGAACCTGGATCAGGAGATCAAGAGCTGGAAGTAGTTATATTAGGCTGAGCAAAGCCCTGCACAGCTCACTGATGTCGTAACTAAGTCTGTTTTGAGCAGCTGATTGGACCAGAGACCTTCTGAAGTCCCTTCCAAGCTGAATTTTCTTAAAATACTATTATTCGATTATTCTATATGATTATATTTTTTTAAAGATATGGTCTTCTTGTAGTTGGCAGATACACTAGCAGGAGTTCACATTTGTCAGCACATAATGCAGCTCTTTTCTGTGCATAAGATAACAAAAACAACCATAGCGCCAGGTGGTTTCCATTATAAAGTGCTGACTTTTTTTAATAGAGCAAAACAAGGATGACTTGTACAGTACAGCTTCCTGTCACTTATACAAGAATTCCCTGCACAGGAGACTGTTCTCAGGTACTGGCTGTTTGTAAATGTAAAACACAGTTACTTGAGTGTCTGTTCAAATTAAGCCCATATGCTGAGATATCAGCTCCCCAAAGTCCAGAATATATGGCTACCTACTGACATTCCCAACACTGACAAACATTCCACATGTAATGTAATTAAATCTAGATGTCTAGCCTTAAAGAAAGCAAGAAAGTTCATGGGCTGCGACCAAGCTGAAGATGGTACAGTATTACCTAATCAACTCTGTGATGTGAGGATCCCAAAACAGCTCACAATACCTGGACTTTCTTGGTATATAGAAACTACTGTTCTGGAAGTAGGTGATGATAGATACAATAAATATAATTTTGATAATATAAGAAACCAACATCTACGTGACAAATTTTCCCGATTCTGCCAGCCATACAAGATCCTGGATATCAAGCAAGAAATCTAACAGATACAAGAAAGCTGACTTCATCTTATGAAACCTTGTCTCCATAAAAATGTTCTCCTCTGAATGCACAGGTTTTCAGAGAACACACACACTGTTATCTGCCTATCCAACAGCAACAAAGAAAAACCAAGAAACTCAATAAAAATGATTGAGTCAATTTTTTCCTTACACAGCTCCCTTAGATGTTTACCCAGAAATATTTATTTTACTACAAAATGAGGCTATAATTGTGTCTTGTATCAGAAAACCCAAATTGCAAAGAGTCTACAAGAACTACCAAGTCCAGTTCTAAATGTAATCGTATACTACAGTCAAAAAAGTCCTCTAGTGCAAATGGCCACTGTGTGGAAAAATGCATATTCTCAACAAAGAAAGGAATTCTGATAGCTTGGATGATGTGGCATAGCAATTAGGAAAAGATCCCACCCTTGTCCAATCAGCCTCTGTTATTTTCAGGTTATGTTTACTTCAGAGGAATTTTGGCTGTACAAGAAGGGATATAAAATATTTTTCTTGAAATGAGGGTATCCTACTACTGGACTGCATATAATGTACAACTACTCTGATGCAAGCTACTTCTTCTGACTCAGGTAAAATGCTCAAAACTCCAGAGTATAAATGCTGCAGATTTGACATTTCCAAAGTAGTCTTATGAAAAGCTAGATATCCAGTGTTTTTGCTTCTTTAATTTTTTTTTCCTCAAAAGAAATATCAATGTTTTTATTAATCATCGCTATCATAAAAGTAATGTAATATATTCATTGATAGAAATCTTTTGAGAAAAATTTTAAAACAACTTATTTGTTGTCATACATGCCATGTAGCCTACACAAGAGCAACTTGCTTATCCTACCTCATCTACCTAGAGCTTAAAATACAAAGTCGTGATGGAAACAAATAATGAACCCTAGCGATACATTTATTACTTTTCTCCTTATTTTTACTTACCTAGCTAAAGAATAATGGGAAATTGAAAATGGAATCATTCAAGTTGCATTGAGGAGAGAGAAACAGCCTGAGAAAATATCCTTGCCAGGATATTAATTGTTATGACAAAAGGAATATCTGCCTATCCAACAGCAGGCACCTACTCAAGTGCATAACCCCAGCCATTTTTAGCTTCTGTTTGACTTAAGTTTGTACAGATTTTTGACATTTGTCTCCCTAGCACCATCTGGTGTCTACCAACTTATAACTTATAAGAATGCACCAAACACAAAATTAATTCAGCTCAGGGCCTCATGGGACAGAAAAATTTACAGCAGGCATCTTCACAAAGGCTCAGAAAAATATTAGGCAGGCCAGAATGGGTATACGTTATGTTTATGATTTTCACCAACCTGAGTTGGTGAAACATTGAACAGACACATATTCGCCCATGTCTCACGTATTTCCTCTGGTGGAATATGAAGGATGATAGGAGCATGGATGTTCCTGTTAGATGGATTTTACATATGAAATATTTCCTTCTTCAATCTAAATTTTACTTAGAAGATATGCTAACTGCATTTCAGCTAAATGGTACTTTATGCACACTCAGCCTGCATGGCATATGAAAGAAAATCACATAATATACACTTTTCAATAAAAACACATAGAAAAGATATTCAGAATAGCCTTAAGAATTGGAATACAATTTTTTTTTACAATACATAGTTGTCAACAGCAATATTAGGGCACAGCTGTGCAGAAAATGATTCAACCTCCATATGCTGCCACTGTGTATACTACACTGTAATTCATAAATATGAAGACTGAAAGTATCATTATTCAATGTCCCTGAAGAAAATGAGAACCTATGTTTTTTAGTATTCATCCATTTTGCAGAATTATTTAATTTAATTTTAATGTATGCATTATTTTGTCTTCGGGAAAAAAAAGCAACCTTGAAATGGTAAAATAATCAAATACTGAATCAATATGCAATAAACTGTTCTGATATCACTTTCAATTTGTTTTAGTACAATTAAAATAATATATTTGCTAAATACTTTTAGAGATGTGCACCTGTAATATCCTACTATTATTACAGAATATATCACTATTTGATAGTTTCATCAAAAAACCCTAGTTGGTAGTCGGTCTGAATTATGTTAAATAAAATATGGCCACTGTCTTAATTAGTCTGCAAGATTAAAATCAAATGGATCTGGGATAAAAACTGAAGTCTAAACATGCCGTATATATCATGTGTACAACAGGGCACATAGAAGTCAAAAGGTCATTATTTTTTCTGAAAATTACATATTCTCATGCAAAATCTGATAGTCTTTATTGATGGACAATGTCATAAAGCCATCACTGTGTTTATAGACATTTAATTGAAGACAGCATAAAACGATAAACTAAGAAACATGCATGGTTGACTCCTCCAATTCAAACCATAAATCATACTGATGTTCAGACAAGTCGCCCAGACACAAATTCTGATGATAGATGAACCATTTAACTTTGATTTTTGAAAGCAATGAGCTCGCTAGCAATACCTCACACTGACTAATACCACATATGGTCATATAAGAACTCATCAAAAATCCATTTTTCCCTTGTGTGGATGCTAAAATTATCTCCTAAATGATCATTATTAAAAGTGTGCAGTGTGTAACATCCTTCTAATGTTCATAGCTGGATTCAAAGTCTGCTTGCTTCAGTAAGCAATGATTTTATTGCTGTTTGTAATCTTAAATAGAAGCTCTTAAAATGTAAATAAAAGAGATGAAACAATACACAATATTAATTTATAAAAAACATTCTATAAAAGCTAACAAAACAAATGAAGGGAAAGAAACTTTTTGTAAAGCTTCTTAGCATAACATAATTTCTCTAGATGATAAAATATACTATACAACACAGCTGTGATGAAACCTGAATCAAAATATTCTCTCCATATTTTACAATCAGCATCCCACAGTGTATCTTTTTGGACTACTGAATATTACAGCAGTAAAATCCAAAGCAAGCAGACAAACAATAAATCATCTAACATTGGCTTATATTCATATCTGTGATAAAATTGTCATTAGCAAATTTTCATTATAATGGTTAGGATTTGCACAAATTTGTGAACTGAGAGAAATGTGACTATATCTGCATAAGATTAGAAATGTGCAAACTTTTTGTACCTACTGAATCTTTTCTTCTTAACCTGCAAATATGAAATTATCACTACTCAGAGTATATCTGGGTATATTAAATCTGTTCACATCAGCCATATGGCAGATCCATTACTTATTTTATTAAGTTGTATTTCCATTACTTCACTAGAAATATATCAGAATTTTGTACTTTAGCCCTTGAATGAAATTTCAACCAGCTAAAAGTCAGGCCTAACTCTGAGTTTATGAATAATTTAATACAGATATTTTTGCATTGCTTTCTCCTGTTTACTGAGGTTCAAGTCTCCAATCACTAGCTGAGTTAGTTACTTGATAAAATTGACAATAAAATTGACATGAATACCTAATAAGCCAATGGTATACATTTTAGAGAAATTAGAACACATCAAAAGAAAATGTTCAACACAACCGAAAGATTTTAATATAACTGTTATCAAGTATTTACAATGAAAGAGAAAAATTAAAAATATTATTTCGTATTCAATAATTACTTTTCTAATCTTTCAGTACTCTAGAATTATTTTGATTTGTGTCAAACTATATTACTGTTTTAATGAGCTATAAATCTTATAAAAATCTGATTTTTTTGCCCTATTACCGCTCCTACTATTTGCTTCCTGCAGCTAGGAAAAGCAGCTGAATGTTTCTAGAGTATTTGAAATTAAGTTGGAACATGTAACAATTTTGG
The DNA here is from genome assembly GCA_013399835.1 of Leptocoma aspasia. Taxonomy (NCBI): domain Eukaryota; kingdom Metazoa; phylum Chordata; class Aves; order Passeriformes; family Nectariniidae; genus Leptocoma; species Leptocoma aspasia. The sequence goes on from VXAX01005707.1 coordinate 706,799, forward strand.
GGAGGGGCAGGGAAGTCAGCATTTCTCTGTTGTAAGTGGGCTTCTTATACAGATGCTATTACTGGGTTAATGAGTGAAGTAGACTTATCCGAAAATTTCTTGTATTTTTTCATAATACCAAGATTCACATTATTAAAGCATTCAGTGGATTTTAAATTTGAAACTTTCATTTGAAGCTGCATATTTAAACAAAATGAGCATGAATAAAGGGTGTTTGCATGTTTACATATGAAAAACTGTATCCTGATCTTATGTTATTCAAATAATCAATACTGGCCCTGAAATGAATCAGTCTATACCAGCAGGTGGAAAACTAGACATTAAGAATTAAATTTCCTTATTTTATGAAAAAAAAAAAAAAGAAAAAATAATAAAATTGAAGGAAACATTCTCTAGTCACCCTGACAAAGGGTTCAAATACCAGCTGGTCTTGTAGCATTCACTCAGACTGTGCTCATACACATTGCCTTACCTCAGCTCTTGCCAAATCAAGTTCCTGCATGACCATGACAAGATCAGCATGCACCTCCTCCAGTTCTTTTTTGGTATCATCCAACTGTAATAAATGAAAGAGCAGTGATATTTAGATGGATGAGTTGTGCGCCAGGAAGAGAAAACTACCAAACAAGGACCTAAAGCGATCCCCTGTCTTCACATGCTTGATTTCATTCCTTAATTAGAGCCATTAATCAATAGGTATGAGATATGAGGCTTTAGAAGGGCTTGGTGACACGACACCTTGCCACCTGTCAAAATTACAGCTTTCTGTTCATGCACCATCCCTCAAATAGTTATTTTCTGCAAGCCTGGCTGCATCCCACAATTCATTATTTACTGTATAGTTCTATCCCTGTGCAATGTCAGAAGATAACCCTTTGATGATAAAGAATGGTTTACATAAAATGGTTAAAACTCACAAAGTACTTCAATACTTCCTACAGTAGTTAAACTTTAAAAAATTTTACTCTTTTACTATAATTTTACCAGTAAAAAATATTATATTCAAAATGTTCTCTTTGCATTTTCCTTTTTAAAAAGTAGTTTTTTTCCAATATGAAAGAGTAGTTAGTTATTAAAAGGAGATTAAAAGTTAAACAATTATTGGGAACTTCTCTTATACTATGTTTATACAAACATCTAGATATGTTCTTGCTATTGCTGGATATAGGCTTATCCAGACACCAACATTCATATCTCTATACATATTACCTAGCATGCAAATATACAGGATTTAAAACTAAATAAAATCATATCTGTGAAGAAAAAGTACCAAGCGTGTATGGGATGTTAATAAACTTTAGAGCAGTAACAGGAGTAGATTCACTGTGTCATAGACATGTAAAGAAAAGCAAACTATTGCATGCAGATTCTCATGTGTCTGATTCAGGGGAGTAAAAGCATAGCTGCTTCAAAGCAATGTTCCCTGCACTCTCCTGCTGACATGATTCAATCCTGGCCCACAGGGAACACCACCTAGTCTCCTGAAGTTAGACTAAGTGCAGCTACACATTTCACACACGCCACTGACAAAGTGTCACGTGGCAGCAGCCCTCAGTCATAACAGCCTGAGGTCAGACTGGAACTGGTCACTCAAAGGTTAAAGGTTCTGTATTGTATAACCAGCGGTAGCCATCCAGTCACCACACTATAAATATTTAATATAATTACAGTTTGCTCCTCATAAACTTCATTCATTTCTGGGTACCACTAGTTTCCAATTTCTTGATGACAGAAACTGAAAATCAGCTGAAACTGAACTAAAAAGTCTTGTTTTCCTTGTCTTCAGATCACCTCAAATTGTTATCCACTCCAGTTTCAAAGTGTACATACAAAAGATTTGCTCCTGTAAAATGAAAAAAAAGATCTATTTCACATTCTGGACAATGTCAAATGTCTGTGTCTGTTTACTTTTTTCCAACAAATTCCCTGAAGTGACAAATTGAATTATAGAGTAAATCTTCTGCGTTGTAAATAAGAACATGGTCCTGGTGGAGGAGGGAGAATTAAGAAGGTATTTTCACACATTAGTGATGACAACATATAATTGACTTGTTGCTCTGTTTTGTTATGCTACTCAGTGGTTACGCTGTCATCAATGACTTACAAAATTAACTCACTCTCTTTGCACGTATGCCCTCTTTGAATGCCTTAGGTAGAGGAAAAGTGGCTTACTCCACCCTGGAAATATTTGACATACATATTGTCATCACTTAAGAAATATGGTGAAACTAAACAAAAATGCTGGAAATGTGGTAGCTGTTTGGCATTAATCAGTGCAACTTTTGGAAAACCCTTCATTCTTCACAGGACTAAACCACAAAATTAAAGATATATTTAAAATTAATAGTGCACACTTTAAGTCTTCACACTCCAGAAGTTTAACACTTGGATCTCAATTCACAGTAGAAGATTTCTTTTGGAAAAGACCTTATATCAGTGTCCTTATGTATACACACATATCTTGCAATTATTATGAAGTAACAGTAGCCAAAACATAACCTAAGTTCAAGATGAGCTCCTGCTATGTGCTTGAGGTAAATGCCAAAATCCAACAGACAGGGGAAACAGGGTTAGAATCCATTTAACAAAATAAAATAACTAAACAAGTTACAAGAAATTAATCCCGGTAAACAAGGATAAAGATGTTACTTACTAGTAGTTTCAATTCTTCAAGTGAAAAAGTATACACGTATCCATAAATATGTCCTATCACTAGAGATCTGAGAAGTTTTTCCACTTCAGTGCTTGCAGAAGTGAACACCCAAAGCCTCGCTTCCTTGTTTAGTATGATTTGTCATTGTTTCAGTTTTACTTCAGCCACAGAAATAAAATCATAGAAATGCTGGAAGGCTTTGAAGGAGGATGGAAATCAAACCACAACTGCAATTACAGGGTGTTATGCTATGTCAGCCACAGCAAAGCTGCCAGATTACTTTTCTGTCTTACCAGAATGACTCATCTCAGTGGAAATACATATACCCATATGATGATGGAATAAGGAAGGTCCTCCCAAAAAAGCCCATATGATAGTGCAAATGGAAGCACAACTAATGCCTTCTCTTTATGCTGGGAAGCAAGTAGATCTATCAAGATCACCAGCAACACTATGGAGCAGGACTCCCACTGTCACCTTGTTAATGAGCTCTACACCAGCAGTGATTTTGTAAAGGGTTATTTAGTTAGCTGTCATTGATTGTATGTGACAATTTTGCATATGAAGTTAGAACATTTTGCCTGAAATGCAAAGGTAGGGCTCTAAAATATTGAAATGCAAGTTCTCTTCCTCCTGAATCCAAGTCCCACATGCAACAAAGATGTCCAAATAACTTTGCCATTCCACTACATACACTTGGGACATCATCTTTCCAGGAAGCCATAGTAAGTGAAGGAGCATTTCTTGTAAACATCAAGCTGATTTCATCATCACAGCTGAGAAATCCAACAGTGTGGAAAAGAGTGATCTGCAACTAGGCGAGAAAGTACACTGAGTTTAATCACACTTGGAGACAATCAAAGCAAAGATGAGCATGAAATATTAGAGATATACAGACTATTGGTTCTAAGAAGAATGGGGGCTATTTTGCTGGGGTGGTTAGACAACATATAAAACAGATTCTTCTGGGAACTAGGAAAGGATGCATCACAAATAATTCTACAAATCTCCATTCTTTATGAGTACCAATTCAATTTTTGAATATTTACCAAGACAAAGATGTATCAAGAGAATCTGTGCTTTCTTCAGAGACTGATATGCTTTCTGAAAAGAGAGATATTGGAAAGAAACTAATAACACAAAGTCCATGCATAAACTTGGGACTATTAATGATCCCATCAGAAATCAACACAGAAATAATAACACTGAAGTGATCTATGTAAAATACATGCCCCTGGAAATCTCAAATTGCAGACTGGGCTTTTCAAAAGAGCTCAAGAATGTTGCCATTCTTAACTTGACTAACAGATAAAAAAGCTCCTTTTGAAGTCCAGACCTGGTCAGCTCCTCTTTCTAAAATTAAACAAACAAGCAAACAGCAAACCTAACCAGCACAATAAGTGCAGCGCTGAAAGAAGTGTTGTATCTTACAGGAACCCATATTCCACATTGTATATCCTTTTGTTTAGCAAGAACAAGGAATTAACATATCATTTACACATCTTGTAAAAAAGATGAGTTGTATAAGACTGTATGATAGAGTACATTTCCTCCCATACCCTGATTGCACAGGCAATGGGTAAGACCCTGTTACTGGAGGGATCCACAATATATGTATATATATATATA
>VXAX01005707.1:711201-785351 GCA_013399835.1 Leptocoma aspasia
ATATATATTTGCCACTAATTGTCTTTGATCCTGGCAAGTCAGAGAGAGAAACAGGATAAGGCATTTGGTGTTATTTGTGTTTGAGTGAGCACAGTGTTTTCTGCCTTCATTGATCTGTGTGGCCAGCCACTTCTATATGTGTATGCACAGTGTGTACGTGTGCTCAGGTGCCTATTGCAAATATGTGCTCAGTCTTGTTGCTGCCTGGGTCTGGGGACACCTGCTGCAGCATTTTCCCCTCTGTTGAGTGAATCAGTGTATTTAAAATTTTGTTTTCTTACAAAAAACCCCAAACCAATAAAACCCAAGAGTTTTACAAAATACATAAATACATAAATCAGTCAGAATAGACTCCTTCAAGAGATTATTAACTGTTGAAGCACATTTGAGGAGAGCTAATTAAAATCTCTGTAAATTACAATGATCACTTTTCCTAAAAAAATAACAGCCCAGATCAACACAGCTGAGAGAAATAAAGGGTGATCCACTGTATGACTTTCTAAGGAAGTAAAAAAAGACTGTGGGATGCCACAGTGAGGTAGCTTCCATTCTATTCTCATCTTTTTTCAAGGATTCTGAAATAGTTACAAAAAGGAAAAGAAGTCTAATCTTCCTAAATCCCAAATCCACAAGGAGTGTTTCCAGAATCTTGGTGTAGAGGGATTATAGCTGCCATTGAGGCAATTTTGTGGCAATTTTGTGGCAAAGAATTTTAACACTTCAAAAGGAAAGGAAAAATCTGAAAAAAAAGGAAAACTTTAGAATTATAGGCTCCTCTTCGTCCTACTTACTAAATTAGTTGACTGAAACTGAGCCAGACCTTCATCATTCTCTTCTTTCTTCTAAAGCAAAGAGCCCAAAGAGAGTAAATCGAAAAGTCCAGGAACAGATGCACTATTAAAGAGCCATGGACATTTCTAATATCATTCTTCACATCTCTCCATTTTGGCTGCAATATGTAATAGCAATACCATTTATGATGAAAGGTTTTAAAGGGGTGTAGGAGCATGAATTTAAAAAAAAAAACTAACAGAGGAGAAAGACTATATAAAATCTAGGAATTATAGCTGCCATTTGCTTCTTGATGAGGATGCAGAGAAACAAAAATATTTCTATTCCTATCTTGACCTTGACTGACAATCTGTCACATCCACCGTGGAGCAAGTGAATTTGGTAACATGTTTTGCAGTCCTAATACCCTCAAAATTATTTGCTTTTTTTCCTACTCATGGAAGGACAAGAATATGCTATTTTGTCCTGGTAGGAAGCTGGGAGACTGCTGAGAAATGTATATGAACATGTGACTACACTTGTATTAAGACTGTCATCTAGAGCTTGGCAATGACCTTTCAGCTCTATTGCAGAAATGGGGTCATTTTCTCCTCACAAATATATAGGGAACTTTTGTCCTGTGTACAGCCACTCTATCTTTGCTTCCCCATCTATTATACAGGTACATAAGAGGAATAAAAACCAAAAGAAAAGTAAGGACAGAATAGAAGCTTGCTATTTCAAAACAAGAATAGAAATGTCTCACTTGAGTGACTATATCACAAGATATTAATCAGCAAATTCATATTTCATAGCCAAAAGACAAAGAATATCATGAATCAGTCTTTGAGATGCAGAAAATAATAATCCATAATTTGTGCACCATTCAGACTCTCGTATTGTTATGTCCAGAAATGTACCTTTAATTATGATACCTGTAGGATATTACATGTACGTTTCACATAACAATCAAATGTACAAAACAGCCAAAAGCGGATGACTGAGAGGGGACTTCATCAGTATCTAAAGTATCTAAAGTGGGGATGCCAAGAAGATGGAGCCAAACTCTGCTCAGTGATTCAAGCAGTAGGACAAGAGGCAATGGCAGAAACTGAGGCACAGAAGTTTCACCAGAATATGAGGAAGAACTTCTTTACTGTGCAGGTGATCGTACCCTGGAGCAAATTGTCCAGAGAGAGTGTGGATCCCTCACTGCAGATATTCAAGAACCATCTAAACACAAACTTGTGCCATGACCGGGATGACTGTGCTTGAGCAGGGAGGCTGGACCAGATAACCCACGGTGATCTTTTCCAACCTTACCCATTCTGTTATTCTTGCATCACATTTTGAAAGGGCTGTTTCCTAGCACTCTCCTTGGCTGCCGCTACTCAGACCATACCAAAAAAAAAAAAAATCAGAGGAAAAAGTACCACTTGGCATGCATCAGGTTATTGAAGGAAAGAGCACTAAACTCTCACTTATAAGGTACGGAGTTTACTCAGCTGGTATCTCTTATTTTTTCTTTTAACCTGATCTGTTGTATATCTTAAAATGGAACATAATGTTTTGATGCCACTTAAATATTTCAGTGACCATAGAGTAAAACAGATTTGCCTGAGAGAAACAAAACAGTAGATGTTCTTAATATATCCAAGAGGTGTTACCACTTCTTGTTAATACAGCAGCACATTTAGAAAGAACTTAAATGACTGCTCTATTCCAAATGTAAAGTAGGGCACACTGTTGAAAGTGCTACCATTGACAGTGGTAGCTGCTACCATGATTCAGTTAAGCCATTCAATTTCTGTCAATGTGCATCTAGAACCCATCTGGAAGACAAGAAAATTTTCCTCCAGATGCTCATGTGTAGCTGCAGCTCTCATATTGCAACAGTGTAGAAATGTTCCAAATATGCTCTAAAAAAAACCCAAACCAAACCAAAAAAACAACACCCAAAACCAGAATATTTTCATTAGCTGTAAAAAAAACCCCAAACTTTAAGTTATGAAGTGACCAGCTGAAAATTCAAGTTAATGAATTTATACTCTTTGCAACTTTCATTCTTTACAGCAATTGAAAGTTTGGAGACATTATGATCTAGGTTATACTAGACACAGACTGTATGCAGACAAAACCAATCTAAGCTGAGAATCACCCGAAGAGGTGTGCACTCAGGTGGCCTCCGTTTCCCTGTTTGCTCAGTGAGGCAGTTACCCAGAAGTTGATAACCTTGGATGGTGCAGTTTGTGCATACTACATGTACTGAAGACAAGTGTTCATCAATTCAATAATCCTTGGCTCTATGAGTTTTATTTATTAAAACTATACTTTTTTCCTAATTTTCTAGTTTCTGTTGTTATTGGTACCCAGTTAAAAATTATTAGGTTTTCTTTACTGTTTAGAACATTTATTCCATCTATCCCGTTACCAGAATGCAACAAGTAGTTGCATTTTTGTTTTTTATGAAATTAAAAAAAAAAAATTACCACCTTCCAGAGAAGCTTCTATGCCTTAACCAAATGCACCACAGGTAGCAGTAGTGCATTATATTACTCATTATTTAGAAAATCTGCCACTACCTTGTCATGATATGGTGGGAGTCTTGAGCATAGAATTGTCAAATACTGTAGACAGCACCATCCACAATTCCAGTGATACATCTCTTGTTCATTACTTACTGTGAAGGCATTACCAACTCCATTTACAGAAGGAAAGGAACCTATACCAACTCTATTTTGTAAAATAGTCTCAGTTTGACTGCTTTAATTGTATTTTTAATTTTATGTACTCTGGCATAAATAAATTATTCTAAATATATTATAGTAAAACTCTGGTAGCTTTGTTGATCTACTTAAAAACAAGTTTGATTTTAAAAGGAGAGAAACATGCCATTCTCACATGCTGCCACATTTTCTATGTTTCAAAAGTAAACAAAGTCTACAGCCAAGTTGATTAATTTTACTCAGTATAAAGATGAGCTACACAATGCCTTCTCTTCCTTTATAATTCTAAGCAATAGTTCATAAAAGCAATATGAAATTTTTACAGTGAACTTATCAGGAAAAAAAGTTGTGGTTTTACTTTGAGATTTTTTTCCTACCAGATATAAGTATACTCCAGTGTAATTAATGCATACTCCACAGTCAAAAATAAATAAAATCAAAATTTATGTAGGCTTCACACGCAGCATCTTTTTCAAAATACTTTGCACATTGTAGCTGAACGTTTTGCTATGAGATCTTTTGTCACTCCTATCTTGTGGCTGAGCTGTATTAAACCTTTGATGCACCTTCCTTTCAACTTCTGTGAAATCAGATTTAAAAGTGAGAAAGGCATCACACCAGTGAGCTTCTTCAGCTGTAAGCACATTCTGATTGTCTGCCGAAGGCTGCCTGTGCTGATGAACAATTATCTTTTGGTCTTTCAGCTGTGTATTTAGAGCAACAGAAAAGACAACAATAAGAATAAGTAATGTTCTAAACACTCTACAGATAAGTTAACCTTTCCACCATTATATATCATTCATTACTACTTAATACATATTTACTTCTACCAAGGTATCTCACTGTTCCATTAACTTATACATTATATACACAAGAGAAATCTTTGTGTAGTGAGCTTTTAAATAAACCTTTACAAGCATTTCTTGATATATTATAAATATCTAAGTTGCTAAGAGTTATCATCTCATAATTTTGTAGTATTCCTACCTGTAACACAGCAAAAAAGTGTTGCTAAAATATGTTTGTCTATCATCTACCATAGTTTGATTTTTCCATCACTGGAAGGCAGACTTTTTAGAATATGTTTTCTCATTAGGACACAATTTTGGATTTTCTTTGAGAATATTTTTCATTTTAGGATTTCCAACTTCTTTGCTTTCATATTTGCTTTTTTGAATCCCTTTACTACTGTGCAAAAAAAGAACCTCCTCTCTGTAGCAATCTCCATCCTGCAAAGGTAATTTATAATGAAACTTATTGTATACGCCTAATTTTATATTGCATAATAAATCATCAGCTACCCCTATATGTGACAACTCTGAAGGTTCAATCAGAGGTTGGATGTATCAATATTTAATGTATCTCTTAATAAAAAATTAGCACAGGTCTTCGATGAAAATAAGTGTTCTTGGTTTATGTGGTCTGCTTCACAGGACTATTAAAATGATTTTTGTTGCAGTGTTAGTATTCATAGAGGCATAGTAACAAAGTTAACTATTAGGTTAAACACAGCAAAACAGGCACTGAAACATCTTTGCCCTCACAAGAAAAATGTCCTCAGTTAAAAAGTGGCAAGTTACAAGCACAACAAAATTCAGTACCAAGAAGAAAGAAAAGTCTAGCTACATAAAACAATCACTTATTGTAATATAGCTCAGAAAAAACCAGTCATACTTTATTCTATGTTATTGTAAAAAATACATGGTTAACATGTTTTAGATAAGACAGTGACAGAAAAGGACAATTATGTACCTAAAATGTTGTGTTTGACAAACTACTAAGCCTTTACTGAATACACTGGTGTGTTTCAATTTTGCATAACAGAGTCTGTTGTAAAGGTCTCTGATTAGTCTTATTAGAAATAGTCAGCATTCTATTTTCAAAATAAGTGGAGTCCAGAAAAAAAAATTGGTTTTTTGACTTCCTAAATTCTTTATTTTTCTGTAGAGCACATTATTTAACACGTTTTTCTCAAGACTATAGCCAAATATTTTTGAAGTGCTCAGTTTTGATTGAAAATACTTCTGCTCTCATTTGTATACTTAAAAATTGATTTATAGTAATGTAAATATTCTAACTGAATCTACTGTGCAGACTGTTTACAAATAAACTTTCCTCTTTTGTACTTAAATGCCAGATAGTATTTTGATGAAAAGCAATTACTTATGTTCAGCTATTTAAGACAATAAAATTTTTCATGGTTTCACTTGTGCTGCAGTGAATTTACTGCAAATTCCACCAGTCTGACAGATTCAATCTGTCCATCTGTTGAAATGACAGGTCGTATTTGCAGCATCAAATATTTCAAGAATTGCCAAATATATTAGAAGTGACAAAGAATGCAAGGGGCACGAAGTACATTCTGGTTGTGAAATAAAACTTCAGAGACAACCACCCCAACCAGTCCACACATATGGTATGTAAATATGTTCAGATAACATTGGTTAAATTCACTTAGTTAAAAAAATCTACAAGCTATTTTTAAGTTTTTCTTTGCTATCTGATGAACCAAGCCTTTCTCTTGCCATATATATATATTTATATATATGTTTTTTTGCAATAACTGTTGTTTGCTATTTGGAATGCTAATTTTGCTCTCACTTTTAAAAAATATGTAACGTCTGTGTAGGAACTCTAAGTTTTCTGGGGAAGAATATGTGCTGCAGACTGGTTATAGCTACAATTGTGTTTGTCTCAAGAGTCTGTTCTCAGAAGATGCTGACATACTGAGTGATCCAGCATAGCATCTAAACACTCCCTAGCTACTACCTTCGAATGGGTAATTTATCTTCAAAAATAATTGATGCACAATCCGAAGATTTAAGCATTAAGTATTTTTCATAATCAAGTTGCGTTTATCTAACATACACTTGAGAGACTATTTTTATGCATCCAAGTTTAAGAAATGTTGATTCTTTTCAAATTAAAATTTTCTGAAAACAAGTTCTAACAAAACATTGCATTATAGTTATAGCACACTTCTGAAACTTAATCTTTAAACAGTATTACATTTCATGGATTAAAAGATACATTTCTCAGCTCTTCACACTGTTCAAATTAAATAAGCTTCAATATATTTTTCCCATGAAAAGAGCTTATTCTTAATGGAGTTGTCTAACAAAGCTGATTTTACAGTTTTTATTGTTTTATCTCTAATCATTTAGGATGCTAAAACCCACAACTGTGCAAAAAAGAAATTTGTGAATACCATGACCACTTCTAAAAATGAATCAAGAGCCTAAAAAAATGTCACATCAATTAGTAACATTTTTCAGTACCCTTTATGGGAAAATTATATTAACTTGTTCTAAATAAGCATTCAAAAAACCTTCGTAAAATATCAAACACAAATACTGACTTCTGAAATCAGTAGAAGTCCAAAGCTGGTAGTATCTGATCTTGCTAAAAAGTTCCAAGGCATACATAATTTTAAACTTAGCTGAAGCTTAAATATTAGCTTATTTAAATTTATAATATGAAATGTAGGAAGTAATAATAAACATATTCAGAATACTTATATTAAAAATATATATATATTTACTGATGCCTGGGTATTTTCCCTGTTACTTGAACTCTAGATCTCCAAATACAATAAAAGCAACAAAAAGAGAAAAGCTGCATTAAGTCAAAAGATCCTATGATTCTAATACAACTCATGAAATAGCAGTTAAATACTTTGTATTGTTCAGACATGATTCTGTTTAAAAAAAAAAACCAAAAAAAACCAAACACATACACAAAAAAAAACCCCCACAAAGTAACCCTAAACAAACAGCTGCCCCAAGTAAGACAGAGCATTATGTCCTAACTTATTAAAAATTTTTATCATTCATTATGTACTTTATCTCTTTGACCCACTGAGTTGGAAAGACTGCAGCAAGTCCAGTCTGTCACAGCCCTGCGTTTGAGGCTGAGCCAGGCAGCAGCTGCTACCCGAGCTGTGCGACACTGCAGTCACAGGTAGGTGACACTGACAGACTTCAGGACTTCTCTTGTTCCACTCCCACAGAAACAAGGTTCCCAGTGCTCTGTCTCCCTGTCCAGCCAGTGGAAGTTTGGTAAGTTGCCAAGAGGTGCTCAGGTACACACACACGCAGTGCAAACAGTACACACGTGCCCAAGCACACAGATTGCACAGTGAGAGGTGATGTGGCCCGTACTGTGGCCCACACCAACACAAACAGCTTTTATGTAATTGTGAACAGCACAGGGAGGCCAATTTTCTCTTTTGTCTCCATCTGACCAGGACTGAGGTTTGACACACAGATGTAACACAGGATTGCCCCTTAGCTGGCCCATAGATGCTGATCCCCTTCAGTTGCCCAGCCCCTCGGCTCAGCTCTCTGACTTGTGCTCCTACACTGGAGGCTGGCACTCCGACCTCTTCACACCAGCTTGTCTGACTGAAGCCTGACAGCAGTCTTGCATGCACACACACACATTACAGGCTCTCCAGCCTCAGGCTTATGATAGTCAAAGTGGGGTTCCCACATCCTGGTCTATCCTCTTTTTGACAGGCAGACCCAAGGATCCTTCAGACCATGTTGTCTCAAACTCATTCTTTCTCTCTCTCATCACTGGCAGTCACACCTCTTACCCTACTCATCTGTTTGTCCAGTTTGGAGTTTGTTACCATTCAAACGTACAGGTTGACGACAGCTTGCCCACATACAAGGGCTAGAAAAAGGATTTTGTAAAACTGCAGAACACACTGAAGTGAAAAAGTGCAGGGCTCAGCCAGAAAACTGTACATATGTTTCTTTATTTTTTTTCTCTCTGCTGAACCACATTTGTTCCTACCCAGTACCAAGGTGATCTTTAAAGTCCCTTACAACCCTAACTATTCTATTTCTTTGCTGCTGGTGGATTACATCAAGGGCAATAGGCTAAATGTTCTCCTCTGATGGCATGAGGAGCAGCCAGTTCAGTGTGCTCCATTAGGTTGCAAAGACTTCTTTCTTTGCCTTTCACATTGCTCCTCTGATCCTCACCAGGCCCTGCATTTAATTTGATTAGCTTTCAGCCAAACAACCCAGCCCCTACCTTTCAAAAGGAGTGGTAGTCTGAGTTTTTACTGTGTAGCTACTTTTTTTCACAAAACTTATTAAATTATCTTTGAGATTTGGATTTTAGTTTTGATTTTGAAATCTCTAGAGGACAGATTGGAAGGGGGATCAAATATGACTAAATTTTGTAGGAAATTAGGAATAAAATATCAGTAATCTTCCTTTTCTTCCTCTTCTGTTTCTTCACTTTCTTCTTCATCTCTCATTAATTTCTCCCATTTCCAGTAAATCTAAGGACACTTATCTTCTATCTAGGCAAGAAATTCCTTTCAACCCCATATTATTTACAATTATCATTAGCAGCCTTTGTCCTGCTTTTTGCATTTTCCATGTCTTCTCTCATCCTCAGAAGTATACACTGCAAGCTGGACTCACCTTTAATCTCATTGAACAAAAATCTAGAATTTCTATCTGAATTCTTCCACTCATTTCCACCCTAGATTTTTGTCAAACTTAAAACTTGAAAATACACTGAAACTAGTCAGCGTCTACTTGTCTTTTTCAGAGAAGTACTTCATTCCATCGTTCCCAATTTGTTTGCTGTTCCTGCAGAACCAGGAATCAGGCTCTGTTTTTCTTCTTCCATTTTGCCCTAGTGAAAACAGATCATGGTTTGTGGCTACCTAGAGCTGTCTTAAAAAATGAATGTCCTGGCTGTCTCCCCTCCCAGCTTCTTGCCCACACCCACAGACTGCTCCCTGAAGAGCCAGAGTGAGAAACACAGAACATATTGTGGAAGCACTGTTCAGCAACAGCTAAAATCTTAGTGTGTTGTCAACTTTAATTTGGTCACCAACATAAAACACAGCATCATATTCAGACTGCTATAAAGACAATTATCGTCAACCCATCCAAACCCAGTACATTCCAGTAGTATTTTCATAATTTTGCAAGACAACTCAAAACTTTTTCTTAATATTTTTATTAGAGCATTGGTTAAGATCCCCCTCTTACCTTCCATCCATCTGATGTCTGTAGTAATTTTATCAATTAAAATAAAGTTATAAGTTAAGTGTAACCCAAGTTAAATTGATGAAGAATACTAGTGAAAACTGTGGAAATACCTTTGCCCGGGAAAGACTCAAAATTCTTGTAACTACATACACAGAGGTGGTCCTTTTTGTCCACCTTTGTAGTTTAATTTTTTTGTAATTATACTGCATGGCATTTTTCATAAGATGGTATTTTATCAGAGCTTTGTGTCTGTATATACAACTTTTATATAGCAACATACAAAATATTAATACTCACTTTAAAAGTTGATACATCTTTTAGTATTAGTAAATAAAATACCCTGATATGTACAGAAAGATCTCATTACTTTGAAAAACACATACATTATAGAAAGCTTATATTAATAAAATTAAAATAATTATTCTTCTCTCCCATAACTATTCACTATTATGGGAAAGTTATGGGGAAGAAACATGTATGGTGATGAAATCATGAGTAAGGTAGCACAAAATAATAATTATTTCAGTTAAGATTATGAAAAATCAAATGACACAGACATGTCTAGGTACATATTGTCCAACTAAAAAGAATATGTGATGATTTTGCAAAGAAAAATCTGCCAGAATGCTAACTGTAGTAACTTCAGTGAAGGCTGCCAGTATTATTGTGACTGGCAGAGTGGGAACTCAGAACTGCATATTCACTTCCATCAATTACTTCTCCAGGATAGGACATTCGGAGGATCCATTTCTTGGAACTGTTCTATGGTTCTGCTCTTCTAAGAAGATTTCAAGATTAACTTCCAGGTAACTTTCACTCCAAAGGAAAAATACTGCTAAGAAAAATGCACTATGAGAGCATACCTGTGAAGAGATTGCACTTGAGAGAGAATACTTGTTATAGATTTTCAATTGTTGCTTATTTATAAATTCACTACCAGCATTTCTCTCCCTCCCCTTTTCAAAACCTATGTTTTAAACACTTCTGGATTTTTAAGGACAAAAGCTGTGTGCTAATAATTATTTTTTAGTATTTTATATAGTTTAAAAGGTTAAACAGAACCATGGGGGTTCTTTTAACACACTTTAAGTGCAAACTCACAGAGAGTGAATATATAGATGAACAAGCATTCGAAGGATGCTACTCATGTAAAACCATGATATAAGACAGCATTCAGCAGCTAGTCAGTAGAAAAACCCCATCAGTGAAATGAAAATTGAGAGTTCAAATTACGGTGTGAAATTTTCCGCAACTATTCACAAAGTAAGGTATTTCAGTTTATCTCATCTGGTTCTTTTTGGAGAGTTTTAGGAGAGTATTTGTAGCATATTTGAGGGCAAACCTTTGAGGCAAACTGTTCACTTATCAGGGCAAAAATCATGCAGATTCATTAGGGTTAAGGTCCAACTACACCTGCTTTACTGAATTTAAGAAAAATGCTTTAAAAATAGCTTAAATAAAAAAGAACACTGTAAAGAAAACAGGAGTAGAAAAATAGAGAGCTTGATGTGTAGAAGTGCATAAACTGACACCTTGGGCATCCCAGAGATGAAGCAACTGTTCCAAAGGGAGGCTAGGAAGAAGATGATAAAGCCCTGGATGTATTGCCAGTAACTTTGTTGCAGAATCAAACTCTGGGCTGAAGAGTACCTACCCTAAGCTACAGAGAAAGGTTTTCAGAAAGAGAGAAATGAGGTGTCAAAAGGGCAATGCACATGGCAACACATCTGTCTATGGAGAGAAAGTAAGATATTAGGGCAGAGAACCGAAGAAAAGAGTATTAAAGTAAAAGACACAAATAATTTCCTTTGACACATCTTTTCTTTCTCATATTTCCTTATCTCTTACCAAACTGAGAGAAATATTCCAGAGCAGACAACAGACGTAACGAGCTGTAACCCACAAAGTCACAAGTTTCTTTAGTGTGCCTCTTTGAAAAATCTACAGTCCAAGAACTACAACCCAGGCAGCAGGGTGATACAGGTCTGAGAGCTTTGTTGAATGAATAAACAATACTTTCGTCATTCAGTATGAATACCTATACTCCCAACTGCCTGTGATGCTTAAATATCCTCCAAGGACAGCTACAGAATTCTGATTACTTTAGCTTACATGTCAAAACTGTGCTAGAAAAGGTATTTCAGCAGCAGTCCTCCATTTATAACAGGCATGCAAATACCTAGGCAGAAATAATAATGTCATTCTCTGAAAAAAAAGCATGCTACCTGTGCTATACAGATCAAAACTTCTTAGTCATTTAAGATGACTTATGGTCAGACTTATTCTCAGTTTATGAAAATAATACTACAAATTCATCTTCTCTCAGCCTAAATTATTGCAATCATTAGAGGAACTACTATTTTTGTGTAAAGGTAGCAATTAAAAGTCAGGATCAAGAGAGACTTCATCCATGCCAGTAAATTAAATGTGCCAGGAACTACTCTTTGTCACTGAGGCCAGGGATCACGGACCAGTCAGCATCCATGATTTGAAACATGTACTGCCTATTGGAAAAGAGCCTAAACCTATACAAATTCCTGAACAATTCCTGAGAATCATCTGGGGAAGCACAAATAGCATGAGAATCCCTAAAAGAAGCTGACTCTATTACCTTTACATTTATAAATAAAAGTGCAGCCTTTTATGCTGGACCAGTAGAAGAAAAAGCACAAAAAGAAGGCATGATTCCTGACCTAATTAATCTGTAACACCATTTGAAGTTAATCGTAAGTGAATGTGATAAATCAGAAGAAGAGAGAACTGAACACTGTAATTAAAATATGACAACATGAATATGCAAGCTGTAAAACTTGATTGTTACACCCTGTGCAAAAGTCTGTATTTTTTTCAGGGAGACAAGAAGAAGAGGAAAGAGTAATTCATCAGCTTTGTTCCACTGATGCAAAATATAGCAATCACTGGCTGGTCAATTTATTTAAAGAACACCATAAGGTGGACTAAGAGGAAGAAGTTTAAGAAAAATATGAATCCAAGAAGAATACAGCATGTTTCAGGATTGTAATGGAAAAAAGTATAAAGACAGCCAATGAAGGAGCAGAAAAAGAAATTTCACATCACAGAAAAAAGGAGGAATTTGAAATATGTGACATAGGAAATGACAAGTGTTAGAAATGAGAAAAACCCATGAGAGTTAAAAAAAAAATCATGAGACATGACAAGAATAAAAAGTGGCATGGCTGAAATGATGCAGGAGGTAAATGGTCTGACTACTTTAGTTGGAAATGTTTGCTCAGTGAGACTATGGTATTAAAGGAGGAAAGAGATTAGAGTCAAAAACATTTGTAGAGATTCCTCAGGCAACTGGGAAAAGCAGTTAAGGAAGCAAACAAGATAACTTAAGGTGGTGAGTGGGTGAATAAGAGTTTGTGATGCCAGAGAAAACAATCAACAGGGGTGAGATCACAGAAACACGGAATCACGGAATCACAGAATATGCTGAATTGGAAGGGACCCACAAGTATATCCAAGTCACACCATGTACCTGACAGCATTGTCCAAATGCTTCTTGAAGTCTTCTCAGGCTTGGTGCTGTGGCCACTTCCCTGGAGAGCCTGTTCCAGTTCCCAACCACTCCCTGCATCAAAAACCTTTTTCTAATATTGAACCTAAATATTCCCTGACACAGCCTCAGGCCATTTCCTTGGGTCCTGTCACTGGTCACCAGAGAGAGCAGTTTCTGTCCCTCCTCTACCCCTCACAAGGAAGTTGTAGACTGAAGTGAGGTCTCCCCTCAATCTCCTCTTCTCCAGGCTGAACAGATCAAGTGACCTCAGCCCCTCCTCATATGGCTTCTCCACAAGGCCCTGTCTAATATCTTCCTTATATTGTGACGACCAAAACTGCACACAGAACTCAAGGTGAGATTGCACCAGTGCAGAGCAGAGTAGGACAATTCCCTTCCTTCCTTGGCTGGCTGGCAATTCTGTGCCTGATGCAGCCCAGGGCATGCTGAGGAATGAACTGCTTCAAATCAGTGAAAGGATAAAAGGGACAGAAAAATCACATAGAGAAAAGTGTCATTTCTGACCACCCTGTGCATGAAGAATCCATGGAATAAGACCTAATGAAAGAGATCTAAATGGTAGATATGAGGCTTAAAAAATGAATCAGATAATTAGAAATGACAATGACAGCTAGGATAGAAACAAAAAAAGGCAAAGGCCTGGGCAAATGTTAACAGGGGGAGGATAAATACAGAGAGATGGGCTAAGAGGGGAAGATCTGAGGTACAAGAAGCTAATATAAATTAACTGGTAGAAAATACAGATAAAACCCTGAGACACAGAGAGGTGTTAGGCCACTGGTGAAACTCATAAGCCATTTACCAAAAACAATAAATGAACTAGTAAACAAGTCAACATAGCAATTAAGAAAATGATCATACAGCAGAGTAGCAAGTTGCCTGTGCTGATACACGTGTCAATAAGGAGGACAAAACAGAGGCTTGGCTTGGTTGGTCAATAACAGTCCAAGAAGCTGGACAGCAGCTGAAAAACAGATGTTGGGGCTGTCACCATAGTCTAAGTGTAGTGAAGCCAAGGACCTGGATCAAGTTTCCACGATGCATTTTGTGTTCCATATATGACCAGTACATACCAAAGCCTTATGGACCACAGTTGAAGGGAGAGTATAGAGCTGCATATGTACACAGGTTTTCAGTATAGACTAGGAAAACATCAGGAGATATATCAGTGAAGTGATTGCTGAATTACAAAGGGCTGGTTTAACCACAAAAAAGCACAGTTACATACTATAATCTATGTATATACAATGTTTGAGTTTTTTAAGCTTGAGCATAACTGCACCAATAAAGACAGTAACCTTTTAGTGTACAATTACTTGAAAAAATGAAGAATTTATATTAACCTTGGTCATAGATATGTATCTTAAACAACCCATATCTGTAGAGAAAATACATTTCCCCAAAAATTTATACTTAGGAATGAGCTAAAGAAAACTGTGTTCAGAATCTAAAACATGGTCATGGTCTTTTTAGCTAAATATACATGATGTTTTGTTTTACTTGGTGTACTAATAAACTAGCTTATCTGTAAGATGTTTTGTTATTTTCTTAACTGTTAACCCTTAACTGTTCTAAATATAACTCTTTTAAAGTAGAAATATTCCAGAAGAATCATGAGTCCGATGTAACAGTCCTACTACTATTACATGCTAATATATTTAAACTTATTACTTTCTCCAACAGTTGTCATAGTATTACTATTTAGCAGTTATATTTTTTCCTGTTTGATTTCTAATTGTGTGATTTTTTGAAATCATGTCTATGAAATCAACAGTGGAAGTTGATTTATAACTAAATTCTAATTTACTCCATCATTCTCCATAATAAAAATCCCTACATTAGACAAATTCATATTTTCCTCTGAACAAAATCTGTAAATAGATTACTGAGATTATTCAATACATTTAGTAAATTGCTATTTACTAAATAAATATCCTGTTGTACGGATCTTAACTAAAAATCACAGTAAATGTACAATTTTTGAAAGAAAATCTCTGTTTCCGTTTATAATAAAATGATCCGATTTTTGTGGAGATTTTCCTTGCATTCCTTTAAAATGTTCTTTTAAACAAATAATCTGGTTGTATTATTTCTAAAACTATTATGACTTCAATTTGGAGAGTATTAATAATTTGGACCTTATTAATCAATACTTGTAATAAGCCATAACAGCAGTTTGAAAGACAAACATATAGGTGTTAGTCAGCCAGGAGTATCGTTGAATAAATAATTTTAACTGGATCATTTTTTGAATCATTCAAGAGCTACAAAATGAAGATTTCCAAATAACTTCCTAAATTAAAAACCTGCTACAAAACATAAAAGTAAACTCCTTTTCTAAGTAGTCTTGGTCAATAATAGAACTAATTGAAAACCTATAAATTTAGCACAGTGCAGCATGTAGTCTCTATCTTGCTCTGCCTATACATCAATAGGTCATTCTCAGTTAATTAAGTGAAGGCGTAATCAGCTTAATTTATGTAGTTCAGGTCAGTTAATGATATCTTAGTACAGTACCTGAACATTTGCCCTGCCCATATAACTAGCTGGATATACCCAGTTCATTCTGTAGCTCTTCAACTTCAGCTCTTCATTTTTTATCTCAGATTAGTCTGGAGCTGCTAAGTCTAATTTCTTGAGGATGGAGCTGAAATAAAACCAGAACAAATTAACAGGTTAACAAAGCAATGTGATTGGATTGTAGTCTGTGATAGTATTTTACTAAGAAAAATCATAAAAGGAGACAGTTCCAAATTAACTACTTGTATCATTTAAATATGTAATATTTTAAAATAGTATAATAACAATACACAAATGAATAATGTGTTAATGTGAATAATAAAAACCAAAGAGATAGTGTTGAAAAACATCCTATTTTCCCCATAAATTATATCGTTTTAAAACAGCCATAAGAAGCAAGAATTTTATGGAATGCACAACATACAGTGTGTTACCTCAATAAGATGATCATCCTTTTCCTGTCGCAGAGCAAGTGTTTTCTTCTGCTGTGTCTGTAGCTCATCTTCTCCTCTCTGAAGCTGCAAGTTTACACACAAAGACAAACCACAATGTCAACCAATTGGACCTCACTTAGGGAACCAAAGAGATCGATTTGTAAAGCAAAGGATGAACAGGACCCCATTTCTGAAGTACGTTGCTCAAACTGCTCTTTCATTAAAAGATGCTCTCTTTTATTGATTTTGGCTTAAATAATGAGAAAGCTTATCCAAAAATCTTTAGCATTTGGGCTCAAGTTAAGGAAATCAATAGAGTCATTTCCCATTTG
The DNA here is from genome assembly GCA_013399835.1 of Leptocoma aspasia. Taxonomy (NCBI): domain Eukaryota; kingdom Metazoa; phylum Chordata; class Aves; order Passeriformes; family Nectariniidae; genus Leptocoma; species Leptocoma aspasia. Next base: position 727,549 of record VXAX01005707.1, read on the forward strand.
AACTGCATATGTGAGTTTTATGTACGAGAGACAAGACAAAGCCCAAATCGGATAAATCAATAACATTGTCAATAGAACATGAAGCTGACAAATGGCATTTTTAAGCAATTAAAGAGAGCTGTAAACATACAGAAGCTAATCAATTACAGTGTTCTGCTATTAACAGTTTTTAATTTATACAAACATTGTTAGGAGTCCTGGGGAATGAAGATAACAATACATGTTTCTTGCTACTGTTTAGGGATTATGACATTAAAGCTTTTGTACTCTCAGTATGTAAATCTTCCAGTGGTCATGGGAAGAAAAGGAAACATTTAATTAATCATTGAATTCCTATGTTATTATGTCGATATATGTAATAAACATAGTGGATACAGACCTTGACTGTGTTTTTTCACCCAATACGGAGTACAAGGACCACTGAAATATGTAATTATTCAGCAGAACAAAGCATAGAATCATAGGAATGTCTATAGGTCACCTAATTGGACTCACTCAGAGTAGGACCTCAGCCAGTACTAGACTGGGTCAACTTTGGCTTTATCTAGATGAGTCTGAAAAAACCCCAAGGATGGAGATTTCATCACTCAATTTCATAGTGTTCCAGTGCTATATGACCCTCCTGGTGAAGTACTTCTTCTAATGTTGATGCCAAAGTTGAAACTTGTGACTTTTGCCTTTTAATATACCAAGTGCTGGTAGTAAGGAGAGTTAGAGACCTGAAGAACAGGGTCTTCAACTAGAGATTGCTTAACCCAGTGAAAGAAAGGCTAAAGAAACCCTTAACAGCAGTCAGTGCAATTTGAAAGTGCACTATGAGGATGACGCACTACAAGGTACACTAACCATAAAGATGGTTAACCAAGACTCTACTCTTGTTAGCCCTCTTTTGTATTCTTTCCAATTTTCCAACATCCTTCTTGAACTGAAAGATGGATGTAAACAAAGTATACGTGAAGTACGAAGGAACAATAACTTTCTTTGACATATTGTCCACATTCCTTCCAATGTAACCCAGTTTGCCTTATTTGTGGTGACAGCATTCCATTCACACTCAACTTGCTACATACTCACTATAACCTCTCCTTTCAGCAGAGCTGCTACCAAGTCAGTTAGTTTCCAGACTCCACTCATGCACTTGGCTGTGTATTTCTGAAGAGCAGGGCTTTTGCACTTTTCCTTCTAAATTTATTAGGTCTCTGTTGGTCCAGCCCCTCTGTTTCTCTATGTTTCTTCATCCAGTGTCACTTAAACTTAACTTCCCAATTTTGCCTCATGAAAATTTGCTGAGGATCCATTCTATCTCATCATCTTGAAATATTTTTATCATTGATGAAAATAACTGAATAAGAAAGGTAGTGGTATTGACTGGATGTCATCTGAAAGCTGAGCCATTAATTACTATCTTCAGAGTCCAAATGCCTGCTCATTTTTCAATCCGTCTACCAACTCATTCATCCAACACATTCATCTCAGCTTATAAATAAAAAATACAATTGAAAAAGATGTTAAAAGTTGTGTTTAAGTTGAGTTATATTACATGGGCCCATGTAAGCAATCCTTCCAACACACAAGGCAATCAGATTAGTCAATTGTAATGCTCATGCTGACTGTTCAGGTGCAACAAGTGCCACAACTCAGCATGCACAACCCTTTCTCAAAACATAATTCTCAAAATTATGGCACATATTATGCTTGAAGATAAAAAATATTGAGCCTTATCAGCAAAAAGAGCAGTATTTAAATAAATAAATAAGTAGTTTTGAAATGACCACATATACATTAACATGAGGCTAGCACTTCCATTTTGCTCCTTGTAGACAGCCTCCTTTTCCTTTTCGTCGTCACATAGGACTCTTCAATTGCCCATGCCCAGCAACCAGATAAGGTAACAGAATTCCTATTCCTGTTGTAATCTAATCTCATGGAATGTACATCTAAAAACAACAAAGAGTTTTGAAAGAAAACTAACTCAAAAACTTGTCATTTTTGATTCAAAATGTCAAAGATTATCCTTTACTGGTATGTAACTTCTGTTTCTTGTATTGATAACTTAAATGTACATTCACACTTGAAATAACTCCAAGGAAATGCTTTATCCACAATGTACCAGAGCAGTGTTGGAGCACTTAAAGCAATCAGCAAATGTAGAACCGTATTTGCCTTCAGCAACCCAAAACAATATTACATTCAGTGGTGGTATGACAGGAAATGAAGAAAAAGTTTCTGAACAATGCCAGAAATATTGTCTGATTTCTGGTGGATTATGCCCTGATTCTATTAGGAGGATTTATTTCAACAGTTACATAGTGAAACTCAATTCAGGCCACTATCCATTTGGACAGCCATTGAGTAGAAATGACTAAATTTGTAAAATGAAAAGCACAAGAAATTTCCTGATGCCTGTGGACCTGTGAATACTAAGAATGTTTTTGACTTTGAACATATGAAAGGTAAAAATATTTATTTCAGAGGTAACAGGCTTAGGAAGGAAAAGTGCAAGCTTAATTTACTGGCTATAGATGAAAGGAGATAAATTTAGGAGATGCATTAGTAGAGAGATTCTACCTGTGAAAAACAGAAGCAATAAGTATCACCTCTCATATTGAATTAATTAAATTGTTGAATTTGTTCACCTCTTAGCACCTTTACTGACAAGAAGAAAGCAAGTTTTTATAGGTAAAGGAAAAATATTTTTAAAGGAGAATCATTAATATATATAGTTCTAATTTTAAATCCTGCTGGATAGTAGGGTCTCTAAAAATACTCCTAAAGAAATACCTGAGCTGCAGGATGAGAGAAAAAGCAGAACCTACCAGTTTAGGCAGATGACTCAAAATTGTGGGAACCTAAAGAGGATAGGAAAGACAGAAGAGGACACAAAGCTATGAACAGATCTGCAAGAAACTTGTTTCTATTTTTGCTAGCATAGAAGACACTGTTCTCATCTATTCTGAGCAGGAGATGCATCTTTTAATTGTAGTTTTTGGCCAAGAGGTCAGCTGAGGAACTGCATTTGGTAGAATGGAACTTTTCCACAAAGAAGCTCTCATGGCTATTGACTCTCCAGTCACTTCGACCAACTCTGTGATCTGTAAAGACATATAGCTTGACTTTGAGCATTCAACTTCACAACCATGTGCTTGAAAAGAACCTTGGCCTTCTACAGAGGTGTATGTGTATAGAGTATTACGCTGTCAATCTCCTTATTCACCACTTTTTTCGATAAGCATCAAGGGACACCCCTGTAAATCACTCTTTGTGGTAATTATTGTAAACGTATTTTTGAAAACTAACAGCATAAAACGAAGACTAAAGTGAAAGACCTCAATTGATTCCTGCTAAAAACAATTGAATATATGAAAAATAGATATTTTATAAAGCAAGAGTTATAAAACAGTTTTCAACATTTTGTGGGTTTTTGTCTGGGTTTTTTCTGTATTCTTTATCCATTCATTTTTCACTTTGCTGTTTTTATATTCTAGTTTTTTATTCTGTATTCATTTTTAGTCTCAATAGATAGTTAGTTAGTTTTAACATCATAGTGTTAGTTTTAACATCTTGACTGTGATCCTGGAAGATACAACATTTTTAGTTCTCTTATATTCAAAATGGTTTGCTAAATTGCTTCTCCTGTTATACCAAAATATGGTCACTGAAAAAGATTCTTGTCAGGTGTATAGATTTAAACATTCCAAAGGTTTAGAAACATGGGAATGAATCTGTCAGTGGTGAAATTTAGCACTGACACCTAGAGCTAGAACAGAAAAAAAAACTGCAGATGAAAAAAGAATTTGAGGTTCTCCTGAATCTTCTTGCCCAAAGAGCAAAGCTGACCTTTTGCCATCCTGTGAATGAAAAGACCATGGTTTTACCTGAGGATGAAAACATTTTATTGGCTAAATTTCAAAGTAGCTCTATCTTTATACATATTTATTTAGCCTAAAATGTGCTTTAGATGACTGCACTCGATGCTGGTCTCTGTAAGTTGGAAAAATGTCATGCACTGAACTGATATCACATGCACTCAACAAGGAAACAGCATAGCCTGGTGTATGGCAGTGTACTGAAGCACTTCACCTTCTTGCACAAGAATGAACAAAACGGGTGGCAAAGCTAAGCCCTAAAGAGAAAATATTACTTTGTTTGTTCATCATTAGATACTGGGATTCCCCCCCAAAAAAAAAAAAAAACAAAAAACCAACCTTTTTTTCTTTCTGTTAGAATTTAAAAATGCAAATTGCCAGAACACAAAAGCCCATCTATGACCCTGACGAATTTTTTCTGGTTTTGTAACACCTATAAAATATGAAAAACTTAGATGATCAGCCATCCATGCAGATCCCTCTGCATGCATAACAAAACCAAATTCAAAGACTAACTGAAAATTTACGAGGTGTCTTTCTCAATACACTCTCATAAAGGAGATAATGGCCAACACCAGACAATGGTCAGTAAAATTACTAATGTAAAGAATTATTGTTATTTTTAAAATTCACTACTGTCATCCGTTTCCAGTTTTTCAGGGAGGCTGATTATTTGAGTCGATGAATGTCTTCTTTTAATCTGTCTTCACTTTATTATCAGCTATTTTCTACTATCTCAAAACAAACAGAGTAAAACTCTAATCCCTGACTAGTGTAGTTTACTTCAGTTAACAAAGTTAAGTTCTTCCTCAAGTCTTCTCAGGACAGAGAACGAAAGAAAAATGAGTTTACATAGAACAAAATGAGGAGTGTACAAAATCATGTGGGTACAACCTCATTGCAAATCCAGCCAATTCCAGGAGAAAACAATGGCTCTCTTAAGGCAGAGAAGGAGAATTCACTTCTGTCACAGAGCTTGGTTTACTTGAACACGTAATTAATCTTTCTTCCTTATCAATAAACTCCTGACAAGATTTCCCTAGATGAGAGAGCTCTCATCCAAGAGTATCCATGAATTCCCTGAAAGCACTCAAATAAAATAAGGAGTTTATATGCCACGATTTTAAAATTTAGTGCACAGTATACCAGTTCTTAGTCCTCCCATAAAGAGGAATTTATAATAGTAGAATTTCACAGAAGTTTGCATCGATATGGATTTTTTTATTCCTGTTTTAGCATTTGAAAGACTAAGTATGATTATACTTGTTAGCAAATTCTTGAGGACAAACAGATTAAGACAGAAATTCCTGCTCCATTTGAAATTATCCAGTCTCAGATAAATCCTGAATTTATGTCTTTGATTTTTATCTGAGACATAAACGAAAGATTTTTTCTGATTTCTTTAGGTTTCTTGGTTGCTGTATTTAAAACAGAAAAAAGTGCATAGTTCACAATATAAGTTAATTGTCTCAGAAAAACTGCATTCTCCAAAACACCTTGCCATTTTAAGTCTGATGGTATGATGGTTAGCAAAGGGAGAACTCCAGGGACTGGGAGTTGAATGCTCATATGCTGCTGTTAAATGAAGCAGTTGTGCTTGAGAAGCCTCTGCCTGAATGCAATTCGTTTTACAATATCATCTGGGGACAAAGTATAGTTTAAGATGCAAACCGAAATGGCATCTTCTGGTAATGCAGAAATATCCCTCAGCTGACTTAAGAGAGAAATGAAGCTGAAAACTGGACCAGTATAAAACAATTGATCATTTTGGTTTGGGTGGTAGAAGTCTTACAAACGTTTCTTAGGCTGAAAGTCATTCTGTGTATGGCAACGCAGCAAGCATGTCACTGTGGGTAATCATATCTGAGCTGCTTAAGGACACAGAGCCAGCAAGGTAATTCAGGTAAACTTTCCTAAGAAAGGAACAGGGATTCAAAAGATAAGCTGCAAATCCAGGTGTGCTTTCCAAAATCTACAGGTTCTTGAATGTACATATGTGCAGGCTGAAACAACTATCAAAGAAAAGAGCTACAGGATATGAGATATATTCTATATTAACCTCTAATGTTCATCAGTACATTTGCATCTTTTGACTGTTGCTGCTAATAAAGGAATGAATCCCAAAATACTAAGAATCTCAACTAATATGAGATGAAATAGGACCTAGTTTACGTATTGGATTCAATATCTGCCACTGGACCTGTTGACAAAAAGTGAATCCTGATCCACTACTGTTTAATGCTAGACTTCAAAAACCTCAAAACCCTCTGTTTATAACCCAGGAAAAGATGTGAAATTAATCAATGACTATAAATTATCATTAGCAATATTAATATCATAAAACCTTCCCATTTTGTGATTCTGTGATAAAAAAGGAGAAGTCAAAGGACTAAGAGACAAACATAAGGAATTTTGTAATTTTGTATAAAACTATAATTTTTTTTTTCTGCAGCAGGCAAGTTAAAAAGCATGGGAAAATGCCATAAGCAGAATGAATAATAAATAAATAAATATAACCTTTAAAATTTTAATTCTACTACATTCTACTACACTCAGGAATTTCAATCTTTGTCTTTGATGAACTTTTCACTGACTGTTTTTCCTCTCTTTATGAACTCATACAAGGAGAGCTGTGAATTTCTATATAAAGATGAGCACTAAGGGCAACCAAAGCATTTGGTGTAGAAATAATGTGATGAAAAGCAAGGTCACACAGGTTGCAAAGTAAGTACTAATAAAAACAAGAGGTGGAAGACAAAGCTAGAAAAAGAACTAGCATTCACACACTTAAAAGACAGATATGTAAACACAGAGATTCGGACGGAATTTAGAAGGTAAAAGATACACCCAAGGAAAACTGACATTTATGGTAAGAGGGTGTGGAAAAGTTGGACAAAGAAGAGATACAAAGTAGATAGAAAGTGACACTAGAAAAAGTACTTGAGCAGGGATACAATATATTGCAGCCATTCAAGGGTCTATGTAAAACTCCATTTTCTTTAGGTTACAGTTTTCTTCCTTTCTCCTTCTACTCTAAACTCATGTCTTCTTTACATCCACATTGGTTAGACAAGCACCTTCTCCTCTGTTATTTTACAATCTTCTTATCTTTCTAAATTCATGGTTTCAAACTCCTTCCATTTGAAATTTGCTTCTCCAAACTATGTTTTTTTTCATTTTTTTCTTTTTAAGAGACAAACACTGTCTTAGCAAAGTCAGTTGCCAGAACTGTCTAAGTGGAATTAGTTACTTGTACACAGCTTTTTCCTTACTTGATTCAACTCCTGTAGCCAGGAACTTAATCCGTCCTTTGCATGATATTACTGTTACAATGTCATATGTCTGAGTTGTGCTAACAGAGAGTTGGAAAGATACAGGCTTCTTCATCTACTATATCTGTACCAGAAAAACTCTATGCACAGAAGCGTCTTTGAAAATGCAAAATCTATGTTTAAATAGACCTTGAGTTTATATTTAGATTTAAATACTTTTCTAGAATTTTTTCTTCTCAACTTAAGCAACCTTCCACCCCCAAAACATACAACTAGATAAACCTAGTTCATGTATCCCAATAATTTATTTCACAGATTATTCTTATTTTAGTTATAGTCAATCTTTTTCTATTAAAAATATTTCAGAGGCTTAACCTTTTAGGCATTTATAATCTCTCAGGCATTTTAAACTGCATCAAGTTAATACTTCACATATAGGTCATCAGTGTATATGAATAAGCTATTAATTCATTAATATCTAAAATAAGTGTTTGCTTATACAGTGCCAAACATTAATAAGTGCAATTTTATTATTTTCTTTATAGCCTTAGGAACTACAAATCCTATTTATAAAATTACTTTCTGCAGAATTGAATGTCCATGTCTCTCAGTATTTTTAAAAACAATCCTTTCAAAGGCTTGGTTAGCTGCACCACTTAAATATGAGCTTGGCAGCAGTGCTGGTGTCACAGAGATTATATGCTTGGACTTCAAGGAGGTCAATGAGATGGCTGCAGAGCTCACTGTACAATAGCCTTCACTAGCTAATCCATAATGCAGCATTGTCAAATTATGATCGTGCACCTGCAGTTTTCCAAGGAAAAGAATTCAAAATGAGAAACTCCATCTGGACCGTTCTTGTTTCCGGGTTTTTTTAATAAACGTCTTCTTCATAATGAAAATGTCAACAACATTCACAATTAAAGACCCTGATGGTAAGTATTAGACACTGCTATAGAATGCAATATCTATCCACTAAATATAGTTCATAAAGTATTCACATTTCTTCAAAAATACTTATTCAGTAGTCTTTGCCAAATCTTGGGAAGCTGTATACAGTATTATTGCTATATGAGCCAGCAGTGACAATGCAGCAGATCTGTAGTAAAAAATTGCAATAATAGAAAAATGTATAGATCACAAAAAGACAGAAGGATTCTGAGAGAGAAAATGCCTTTAGAAAATAAACACTTCCCAAAAGTTTTACTTAATAGATCATGAAAATGTTTAGAATATTCAAGGATATTACTTGAATATTCAAGTTCCATCTTCCTCTAGTGCATGCTTACTTTAAATGTCATCTTAATTTAAATATATTACTTTCAAATAGTTGTAACAATCTTTTTTCCCATGTTCAATGCTGCATATAGCTCCAGAGGCTCAGATCAGCTGTACCTTAGCACTTGTAATAGGTTGCCTAAGATCCTTAGTTTACAACGATTCTTCTTCTCTTCCCTTTCTTTCTCCACACAGGTATGAATTCTACTTATACAGCTGAAAGGAGAATAAACAAGGATTCATGTCCAGTTTCAAATTCTGATTTTGTAAATTTATGGTTTTTATATTTAGTCCTTAACATTGATTTGTGCTTATATTGTCTCCTGCTGAACAAAGCAGGAACTGCCGACTCCATGTTTTGTTTCTTTTTCCACCAGCACATAAGTTACACTTAAGTAATACACTTAAGTATTAAATGTAATTAAATTACCAAAAAGACTCCCCCTCTTCCTTCTTCTTCTTCTTCCCCCAGGTTTATACACTGAGCATGATGATGTCATATGGTGTGGGATCCCCCTTTGGTCAGTTGGGGTCATCTGTCCTGGCTGTGTCCCCTCCCAGCTCCTTATACAGCCCCAGCATCTTCACTGGTGGGGTGGGGTAAGGAGCAGAAGAGACCTTGGCACTGTGCAAGGACTGCTCAGCAATAATGAAATATCTCTGCATTATTGACACTGTTTTCAGCACAAATCCAAAGCACAGGCCCACACTAGTTACTACAAAGAAAACTAACTATACCCCAGCCAAAACCATGATGAAATTATTAACTGGACAAAACAAATCCACAGAAAGATATTTTGTCAGATTACAAAATCACAGATTCTACTACATTGACAGTAAAATTGTGAAGTAAGTTATAAGAAATACTAAAAACTAAACTAAAGCTGTTTTCTTTTCATACTCTTGAAAGGGGAGCCAAATCCTAGAAATTGTAGAAAAGGAAGATAAGTTCCAAAACCAGCAGCCCTTCCATAAAAATATGCCCAGAATTCCCTTATGGAACAGGAGACCAATGTGTATTTTAATGGCCTCACAAATATTTAATGGCTGAGAAATTCTTTTATAAAAACAGACATAGTTCTGAATATTATCAGTTGCATTTTGGATTGCTTCAAATGTAAAAAAGGAATCTATAGGTTGTAATCTTTTCTGTATTACACTGCTGCCAGTAATTTTTCATGCAAAATGGACAATCCCTTCCAATAGACAAGGTTTCACCTTCATATATTCTTCTAAATGATTCAGTGGCCAAAAAAACCCAAAAATCCCAGTTAAATGTTATCTACTGACTATCACAACTTTTCCAGTTTCATATAGATACCTAGATTGATTATTTAGAGTGCTGTTGTATAAAGAGGACAACAAGATTATTCAGTGACTTTGATGCTTTTTTATCATTATAGTTCATCTGACCTTTAATACCTTGGTGCATTTTAAAGTGAAGGAGAGTGGAATCAAAAGGCAATATCTCTCCAGTGGGGTATACTAAATTTTGTTAATTTAATACATATAAATATATTTTACCATATTCAGTTCTTCAGCTGGAAATCTGACATCTGAATCAAATTCACCATGAATTCAAATAACATTTTACTGGCCGGGATACAGCTGGCAGTCTAACTGTCTCTCCTTTATAAACTATGGAAATTTTGTGTGAAGTGTCCTGCAAGCGAATGGAAGAGTACCAGTGAGTACACACCCCACAGTTTTCAATGTTTGCTCCCATAACATTCCAAGGCAGCTGGAAAATGCACTTCGGGATAATTTGCTGTTTCTCTGTGCACAGCAACAAGGCCTTCTTTGATTTCTGCCACTTTACAGAGCTAAGAAGTGGCTCTAGCAGCCTGCCACTCACTAACAATCAGCTGAATAGAAGTGCTCTGACATGATGCTCAGCTGGGACAACCATTCACAGCAGCATACTCAACTTCAGCTAAGCCTGGTACCTTAAAGTACTTATTTAGCTACTTTTCATAAAGATCAGAAGATAAAAAGTCTTTTATTTCCTGCCAAGAGGCATCAGGATCAGGATTGCTGGATCTAGTGATGAAGGGTGGAAGCAGGTTTCTTCCTGCTTTAGGTTCAAGAATTTTGCCTTCCATGTGTGCTGTGTCTTGTCAAGATGTCCACAGGTTTGCTGTGATTTGGCTCACTAACTTGATTAAGAGCCCTTAGAAAAATGTTTTCAGCTCTGTTTTAATCTCTTTAGCATGAGGTAGAGCTTGACTTGCGTATTTTTCCACACATATATTCACTTCTGTCTTTTGCTGCTCTGGAAAGATCCTTGTGTCCTAAGGAAGTATGCACCTACTAATTATTATAAGGAGAAAAAAAGAAAAAAAAAGAGAAAAATTTTCCAATTAATAATGATATTCTGGAACTAAAGGCAGACAATATAAGTCTCCTATCTTTTTTTAATTTTTTTTTTTGTAATGGGAAAGTAGATGAAGAGTCAGGTGATATATTGTAACCTCTATTATAGATGCCTCATAATCATAATATGTCAGGTATTTATTAAGATCACAACTCTAATCTTTTCTCAGGTCGGTACATATATCAAATGCAAATTAAGAAGACTGGAATAATTTTGACATGTTGACATATTACCACCCAATATGCTTGAATTTACTGAAAAAACCCATGTATTACAATATTGTTTTAACAGATAGTTGTGTTCATTATATTAAAAGCTACAGTTAAAAAAATCTCCCTATTCCGTTCTCCATATTTTGAAAGGTACTTTTTCTGCAGATTCAACAATAGCCTGTATAAAATTAATATTGTTTATATGCTGTATGTGAGAGTTCAAGCACTGCTTTAAATGCATAGAGTTCTCCACAAAAACAAGATTAGCAGTTTCAGCACTGCAATGTAACAGTATTATGAAATTATTATAGAAATCAATAACACTTTCATTTCTAGAACTAATCTGATGGTAAGATCTTGTTTATAAAGATATTAAACAAATGCATTATTCACATTTTATAATGGTTTTCAAGAAAGTGGACATTTTTTTAATTATGGCTTGGAAATGGTAAAATAAATGAGGGTAATTTTTATTAACAGGAGTTTATTTACATAAAACAAATGCTCATTGAATTATTGAGTACGATAATATCTACGTGCCTAGTCCTGTTTGTCATATTTTGTGCATTTTGGTGACATCAGAATTATAACAACCTGATTTATGCACTAAATTTAATGCATAATATGACAACATACCGAGAGGTATGCCTTATAATGTATAATTTAAACATGATTGCTATATATTTCACCCATATTTTCTTGGCTTTACCAAGATTCTCATGCATCTAGAAATCTCGATTGTAATGCAGGTTGCCAGATATGAATGTCTGTTTGAATTAATGAACATTTTTATAAAAATACTCTGAGTATGAATGTTTTAAAAACCTTGTCATAACATTCACCAAACTTACACATGACAGCTAGCATGTGTTACTGCATTTTCATCTTAAATATTTGATGACTGCCTCTTTAAATCCAAGATTCATAACCCAAAGGGTTTCATTTTCTTACAGCATATGTAATGCAAGAGACATTTATTAGTATAGTTCTCATTTTATGCATCAACAAAATATTTTTCAGGGAACCATTAGATGAACTCCCTACTTTTCAGACGTTTTTTCTGAGCATTTTAATTATAATTGTATGTTTTCTTTGACAATATTTGTACACAGACTATTTGCAATCCTCCCTGCTTCCCTATCTCCAGCCCCATCAGAACTGAAAGAAGAATTCTGCAATATACAATATTGCAGAGTCAGAAAATATGAAAGGCATCAACTAGCATCTCACACAGACTAGATTAAATATCTGAAACCCCTTGGTAAGCTTTTTTAACCTCTGAACATACCCAAAGAAATATTACTGCATACAATTACAAATCATAAAAATTTGCTAAACACAGATCTTCATCTAATGCTGTTAAACTGCTATTGCCAAAGCAGAAAATGAATATTTCTTTATTCCTTATTGTCCACGTGAAAGACATTCAGCAATGAGAAAAAATATCAAACATTAGACTGTTTGTAATTATTTAAGAAGCTGATCAAGAAACCACTGTTGGTGCAATATATTACTATGTTAGCACTGAAGGTTGTCCACTGACAGGTCACTCTCACTTGACCTTGTACACAGTGAAAGGTAGTTCACCATGGTAACCTTGGTCCTGTGGCTTTCCGTACAGTAAATCATTTCAGCCCTCTTCATGTAATTCTTTTATTGGCTGTGCAATTGAAATGTCATGCTTCACGAACAGAGACGCTGGTAATTTCTTATGGATGATTAAACTACCTCTGTAATCTGTGAGCATGGATGGAACTGTATGCAACAGACTTAGGCATACACTCCATTTCTTCTAAATTCCTGATATTTTTCAGTTGCTTACAAGGAAGCTTGCTCTAAGAATAAAAAGCAATTCCTTTTCATAAATGCATTCTAAACAAGCACCAAACAACATGCCTCTTACATTACCTTCAAAAGGAGCAAAAGGAAAACAGCAGCCTAGAGAAAAAATATTTAATATTGTTTTTAAAATTATACCTAATTTTTAATCATATTGACAAATTTCAAAAGTCAAGCTAGCTTATAAAGGCCAAATTAAGCCCAAAGCAGGAGCTGACATTCTTACTTTAATTGTATTAATATATAAAGGTGACATACTGTACAAAATAATCAGGAAAAAAAAAAAAAGGAGGTGGCCAGACTACTTCAGCTATTATTTAATTTTAGTATTTACATTCTTTGTAATCTTGACACAGAACTGAACAAACAAAACCTGATGCTTTCTTTGGAGAGCTATTCAAACTAGAAAACAAATAGGGCTTAAAAATTATTTTTAAATTATCTTTTCAAAAGATAGGCTCAAGGAACTACGTATCGTCTAAGTTTTCTTTTATAAAATGGCACACTTCTTTATATGACTATAATAAAACACACTTGCTATAGCTCCATTTGCATGAAGTTCGTACTAGGTTTTCTTGTCTTTTTCTTTTGCATCTGTCAGGCAAGTCAGAACAACAAACACACAAAATTATGCGTATATGCAATACATAAGTGGATACATCTTTCAAAAATAGGGGCAAAAATACTTTGATACCACCATTTAAACATTCTTTTTTAAAAAGCTCTATAAACCAATGAAACAAACTAACAAAATCAAAGCTAACAAAAAATACCATGCCTTTTATAGAGCAAAAATAATCCTAGGGTTTTCATAATTTCAATTAACAAAAAATTAGGATAATCCTGACTTTTTAGTTTCTCATCTGTACCCATTCCTGCACACAGTGAAAAATAATAGTAATCACTGTTCTATTAAAAATTAAAGTAAATAACTGACAACTGAAAATGCATTGACAAATTGAGAAATCATTTAGCTGCAGAGTTCTGGAATAAATCTAATAATTTAACAACATCTAATCATTGCATAAAAAAGGGATGTGGAATAAACTTACGAAGGAAAGAGTGAAAGGATCTAAGATGCTAGAAAATTCTGCTTTAGTGCTTTTATAAGACCACAGAAACCAGTTTATTTTGAACTTAAGAATCCCTATCTGCTACCAGGGGATCTATTTGTAAAGGTATAAAAGGTCTAACATAGTAGACTAATATCCTGTTCAGCTGGATTAATGTCCTAGTTGATGAGAATGGCAGCTGCTAGTCAGAAACCTAAAACCAGTTTCAGTTCCAATTGTGACTCTTTTATCTTTACTACTTTCTACACAATATTTAATGTCTTACTTAGGGCAAAGTTAATCAGTTTGGAGAGACAGTTGAATGTGGACTTAAGGAAAGAGATTCATCTAAGCAGTAGGGTTATTGCAAGCAGTGGAAAACCTCAAAAAAATGTAAAAGAGCATTTAGAAAATATACAAAGCGCTTCTAATACCTCTTTGGCCTTCAATTACCAGTGGTAGAAAATCAAGTTTCTGATTTCCTTTCTCAAGTGTAATAAAGGAATAAATCTGATCTTCCATCATTTCATACAGTGCTGGTATATCATACAATGTCTGAGCAGTGGCACCAAGTCTCATTTCATTTCAGAAAAAAATATCTCAGATAAACTTATTTTTGAGGTGGGGAGAGAGCAAGCACCTTCTCAAATGAACACAGGAAAAGGGCTCCTTCCTGTTTAAGTCAGGGAAAAAAAAAGAGAATGGATTTCATTCAGAGTATTTTTATCTTATTTCTCTTCTGCAGCACTGTGGAATTCATTGTTTGAATTTCCTGAGAAAAGTTCCAGTGTTCCATGAAATTCCAAGCTACATCAAGATTGGCACAATGAGAAATCACAAAGAGGGAGTCTGCAATCCCTTATACTTCTGTTGGTAAGTTTCTGTATTTTTCTTTGACTATTCAGTAAGTGAAGCTACATTTTTCACATCTCTTAAACAGAAAAAGGCTATCTATTATACCAGATACTTCTAGGTACCTTTTGTGAAAATCTATATTTTCTCATTGATTGCACAGATTTCCCACAGAATTTAAAAACAGCTGTTAAAACAGTGATAATATAGCAATAACTGTGAAATGGCATGGTGTTATTTAATGAGGAAAAAAAGGAAAAAGTTTCTTTATAGCCACAATTATGGCTATTTCATCAAAGTTAAAAACTGAAGGAAAGACTTGTACACACAACTAATATGGTCCTAAAAGAGACGGGAAGAGGTGTGTCAACTTTCCTGGTGGGAAATAAACAAATCAAATACTTTAGATATAAAATGTTGAATAAAAAAAAAAGACAGAGATTCTATAATGAGGAGAAGTATAGATATCTGGGCTATACGTCCTTTCTAGATTAAAGAATTTTTTGCTTTAATAAATAGGAAAAAATCTAAATTATCAGCTATGGTTGAAAAAACAGGCTAGATTTGAATTTTTTTCACATTTTTACAGGTCTCTATACTTCATCTAAGCCCTACTGACCATACAACTTGGATCCTGCACTGACAAAGAGCTGTGCCTGAGTTAACACTAAGTAGGAACCTCCTATCCATTTTACTGGTACATTAACTGACAAATCTAATCTATTGTCCTGTAAGAAACCCCTTCACTACCCCACACTGTGACAGACTCCAGATATTCATGTAAACTGTTATCTAACACTTTGACTTAGAGCCAGGTGCAAACTGCCATCACAAATTGCATGTTCCTTCTTAAGAGAATTATAATTTCTTTCACATCCTAGCAAGGAAACACTAACAGGCAGGAAATGTTCAAGATTATACTTTTAGGGCCCACTTCTCTAAGGTTATAGTCTCTTGATCTTTAACAAAATGCCTGGTTTTCCCCTGTGAAAATGCTGTCTAATGTCAGGTAGTTTGAACCGACTTTCCAGGGAAGCATGATTTCAGTACGAATGTGGCAGGGTGGACCAATTAACTTGGAAACAGTAGGGATCTAACTACAAGAAGTTGTTAGTTAACCTCCAAGCTCCAAGGACAGCTGGGCAATTGTACCCAACACTGCTTGCTCACAACAGAAGACATATCCAGAAGGACTCACGCTTTGTTCCACCCTTTACCTGCCACCCTTTCTTAAGTAGCTAGTATCTGTAAAGCAGTTTAAAACCAACTTGTAGTAATGCAATAATCTTAAAAGGTAACTACAGATTTTTTTTTTTTTTTGCATTTGCGCACTGCATTGGTTCAACTGAAACAAATTTAAATTTTGGCGTAATTTTTCTCCCAAGTAGCATCATAACACACCAGTTATGCTAATAAACTTTGGTGTCTCTGTAAGAACAAAAGATTTAGAAATCGCATTTACCAACGTAGTATTTTCCAGGTACATTACTAGCTCTTCTTGTTTCTTGGTCTATTTATTTTGGTCCTTCCTTCTCAACACAAGATTTTTTCCTTTCCCAGCAAACCCTCTGTGTTCTTGTCTGTTTCTACTTTGAGGATTTAGGGGACAGCTGAAGGGAATAGCCATGTTTCAGTGAAATTATCCATTTTTCTTGGACTTCTCTCTTGTACTTAATCCTCGACACATAATTTAATCTCCCTTCAAACAATTATATCAATTGATTCCTTCATATTTTTCTGGAGCTCCCCTTACCAACTGTTCTGAGCTAATCCACTGTTTATTTGTACATGAATATGTTGGCACCTGAGAGACAGAATACAAAGCATGTAAATGAGAAAACATTTATGAAAAGGCTAAAATGACATATATGCTAACACTGTGCCATGTATGTATAGAAAGAAGTGAACATTTTTGGAGGAGGAAACAACATTATTTTATTTAACACTGTAAGACACTTGAAAGCTGCAAAAATAGACAGAGAAATTCTGAGCACGAAATCACATTTATTGATTTGCACTGAGATTTCTTCTCATGTATGATACCTGAATTCAATACCTTCTGGTATTTCTCCACTTCAGACTACTTAACATTAGTTAAGGTATGAGGTTACATGTCAAAAAAACCTCTTCATTTCTCTTTAAAAAGCACATTCAGTTCATATTTATATTACCTCTCTTTTTCTGCAGTTTCTTCTAGATAACCATTTGTGAGGCACTTCTTAGATACAGATTCTGCCATAAAGATTTGAGTTTCCTGAAAAAAAATTGAGAGATTCATTGACTTTGAATTTATCCTACCTCAGAAAACATAAGTAGTGTTATAGCTAGTAGAGTCCCAGAAATCACAATAGCTGAGGTCTCAGTCAACTCAGTCTTCAGTTTGAGAAAGATCAATTATGGGCTGTAAGTATCAATGATCCAGGGTGCTCTCATTGTGAATTGAAGGGTTGAAGAACCCAACGTTTGGACTGCAGGCTGTCGGATCTTCAAGGAATGTCCTCCTGCAATTACTTGTTTTATAGGACGCCTGATAATTGGAGAATTAGTTGGCACTGCCAACTAATAGAAAGGTCTGAGGGGAAAAGTTAGCACTGTGAGATTGGATGGTATGGTAATGAGTCGGCACCCTGGAGTTCTCCTGTTAGAGATGCTGTGAGGACCTATGGGCACCTTGCTCTGCAAGGGTTTATTGAGAATTGGCACCTCTTCTTCATAGCCAGAGCTGTGAAAGACGATTGCAGAGAACCAATCACGCCTGCTAGTCCAGCCATTGTATACACCTGATGCTTCTGGAAAAGAAGTTGAACAGGTGTCTAGTAATAGACTCAGAACTCAAAGGGCCTTCAGGTGTCATATCATACGGAGACCTCCTGCTGTTTGAGACCATGACTAACATAAAAGTATTTGCCTTCTCAATATGTTTTCTTTGTTGTAAAAGAGAGATTCCTGCAGTGCTCATAAGGATAGGAGAATGGTAAAGATAACAGACATGCAAGGTATTTTACTTTTTCTATCAATTTTGTATAGCAGTGAATATGTTTCCCAATGTCTTTTCTTTCTGCTCTTGAATGTAAGGCATGCAGATTTGAAAATGGGGAAAATGCAAATTATTTTGGGATTATTTCATCTACTTACAGAACATGCTATCAATTCTTAGTAAAGAAAGGGATGTATGCATCTCATTAACAACTTTTTTTTGGCTTTGACAGACAGAGATATATCATTACCTGTTTTCCATGATATAGAATAACTTTCCAGTTTTTAAATGTCAAGATCAAAACAAAGAAAATCAACTGCAGGCTATTTGACTTTTATTTTTACTTCCTTCCCATCACTAATAAAGATAAATAATTGAGTTCTTTCAAAGAATAGGAAAATAACTACAACAGAAAGCTAAGACACAAGATCCCTTGAAAGATTCTGTCTTTAATTAATTACCTTTATATAAAAAGCACACTGTAAATGTATAAGGTGAAGCTACTTATGCATGTGTAAAATAACACAAAAATAGTGGGAAGTTGTTGATATTAGCTTTTCCTGAAATAAAACCTTCCAAAAATGTTTCATCCAAATCCAACATGTTAAAGAACATGAGTTACTTCTTTTCTTGATCTACAAAATGAATATTAAGTCCTGTCTAGCAGGTGTCAGGCTCTCAAGTGAAGTAGGACTACCACATATCCTTATCAAAAATCAATGTTGATCCAGACCCTGATCCTTTGACCTAAATATATCTTGAGATTAATTTCAATTGCAAAGGCAAAAAGCCTTATCTACAACTTATCTGAATTTTATAATTTAATCATTTACATATTCAGTCTTGTTTGTTATTAACTCTGAGCATGCTTTATTCAATTTGCTCCTCTTTCAGCTTGGTCTTGGAGAGAAAAGTAGAAGTGTAAAAAAAAGGCATATGAAGAATAACAAAAACAACACAGGATCATAAAATTTGCCAAATCATATGCTATCAAATGCCTTATCTATCTAAAAAAAATCCTAATACCCTTTAATCTTCACTATCATTATTCTTCTTTACAAGTATAGTACTAGACGTAAGAAGCACATATTAAATACTTTGACCACTTCTACTCTATGCATCAATGGAGTATTTAAATTTAATGTGTCCCTTTGAATGACAGCTTGCTTCTCCTTAGTACTCAGCTACTTCCTCTGAAATTAAACAATTAATAAGCCAGAAGCTATATGAGCTATAAATTATTCATCCAAATGAACATTAATCAATTATAAAGAGATATAGGACAAAAAAAAAGAGGAAAAAAGACAGCTATATCCTTTTAATATGAAATGTAGTCTAGCCAAAATCTCTTTAAACAGATGTAAATTGTGTTACAGCACTGCAAACAATCCTATATTATGGCTATTTATGTTAAAATATATATATATATGTGAAAAAGAGTAATTAATCCATGACCAGTTACCAATAATCAAACAAGAAAAATATTACAATTTGGTGCTCTGTATGAATAGAAAAGGGAAGTGAAATTGCCCTAAATTATTAGTTTTATCAATATTTAAGAATATTATGTTTTATATGCATGCAGACATTAAAATACAGCCTTAAACTTTCCGAAGTTCTTTAGAAAATATTCAGTGTCCGAACAAACACATCAAATAATTTTTTGACACTTAGGAAAAAGGAAAACAATGGGCATTGTCAAATTTTGGCTTAGCTATGACATGCAAAGAGATATGTGAGAAGCACAGAACTGTTCTTATTTCTTGATTTAAGTTAGATTTATTCCAGATGTGGGCATTTTTTGCCAGAAGGAGACCAGAACTCTTTATTTGCAGAAGTTCTTTGTGAATGATGTGTGCAGTCATTTATAGGAACTTTGGAAAAAAATGCATATCCATTTTTTTTCTGGAATTAAAGAACCAGAATGATACCACAACACAGCAAATGTAACAATAAGGTCAAAAAGGCAGGAAGAGATACCCTCTATCTAGCAGTGAAAGACTACTTATAACCTTATTATGGATCCAGATGAGCTATCATTCTTTAATTTTCTATCTCATTCTCCATACTCTATTTGTGCTATTTATGTAAATTTTAAACTCTTACATATAAAACAGTCACCTACTTAATACTGGTACAATGCAAAACCTTCAGTCTTTTGGGACTCAAAAAAGGTAAGTAAAACATTACTTGTAGCTCTCCAACAGAAAAAGAAAGAATTTTTAATAGGATCAAATCTTATCCTGTGTATATATAACTGTGTTCCATGTTAAGAAATTTTCACTCAAATACAAATTCCAAATCTCTGCATGGAGGGACACTACTTTTAACATCACTCCAGCATATCACTCTGCCAAAGACATCAGTTTATTTTATTGTTTTCATAATGTCCTGAGACGCTACAAAGGAAACTCCTGTTTTTATTTGTAAATTTAGCTTTTTTCTTATTTTCAAACCCCCTGCACCAGATTACCCAATCCTAGTCAGCATAAAGACCAGGGAAAAATGTCATTATAAATTAATATTTTTCTTTTAGGTGGCATAGCTGCAGTAAAGCTACAATCTATAAAAGGTAGGCAGGCCAACTCCTGACAATTTGTTTCATTAATCATTCTTATTCAGGTCTACATTATCCCATTTTACCTGTGTTGTTTTATGGATTAATTTAACTAATCTTAACTGCTTGAACCCAAGATTGTGAGAAAACCCCTGGAAACTCCCAAGTGAAGACTAAACCCCATGCCGGGGGCATTTGGATCAAACTCTAAATTTCCAGGAATTTTTTTAGCTGATGTAGGGATTGCTACACATGTAATAGGAGGGAAATGGCATCTGTATACAGTTAGCACAGGAAATTCAGCTCCTCTGTACAGGAGAGGCATGGACATACTGGACAGAGTTCAGTAAAGAGTCACAAGGAAGAACAAGGGACTGGAGCACTGATCCTGTGAGGAGAGATTGAGGACACCGACTACCTGGAAACTACCCAGTCCCTGATATTATCAGGGAAAAGGATCCTAACAATATGTATAAATATTTGATAGAAGGTAATAGAGGGAATTAAGAAAATGGAGATAGCCTCTTAATCAAGCTCATTGACAGGGCAGCTCAAAGACTCTGTAATTCTATGGTATTACAATTTCAAAAACCTTTCAGTTTAGCAACAAGATTTAAATTCCATTTAGTCTCATGTTCCTTGCAGTATGAACACTTACTATGAATACTAACAAAAATATATAGTTGCATCAAGATAATAATAAATATTCTTGCAACTTGTGAATAATAAAGTCCAAATTTCTCTAGTGTGGGAAATACTATTCAAAGTTAATAACCTTCCAACTATAGCATAATAACATTATTGACCTTCAATAACAAAAATCTTGTTCAGATCAACTAAATATACTGAACAGAAGTAGCCAAAATCAATATAACTCTGTTTCAGTAAGCTTCAGCCAAAACAAATTTTTACTGTTTCTTGAGGCCCAGAATCACGAAATTATAGCATATGCTAAATTGGAAGGAACATATCAGGATCATCAACTCCAGCTCCTGGCTCTGTGCAGAACAGTCGAAGACTCACACCATGTGATTTTTTCTACTTTCTATTCTTCCTTGTTTTTTGTAAAAAAATCTAAAAAAATTCTAGATGGCAAATGAATATGCAAATAGTTACATCACTCAAATTGTATCAAACAAACCCACAAAGTAAAGGGGTTTTCCATACTGCAGTATTGTTGATGTGTCAGAGTGAAATTCTTTAGCTGTACTCATGCATGGAGAAAAATGAGAGATAGAAAAATTATCAGTAATAGTATGTGTTGTGTCCTGTCTCCATCGTCATGCCCAGCAGCACCTTAGAGGCATTTTTTTATACCCACCACTAATCAGAACAGAAAAAAAATCTCAAAGCAAAAATGCCTTGTCCATCAAGTCAAGTGTAAAGACAACTTCACAGAACCACAGAATCACAAAATCACTGAATCACAAACTATGCTGAGTTGGAAGGGACCCACAAGGACATCAAGCCAACTCCTGGCCCTGCACAGTACATGGCCCTGCACAAGAGTCACACCATGTACCTGAGAGTATTGTCCAAACATTTCTTGAACTCTGTCAAACTTGATGCTGTGACCACTTCCCTGGGGAGCCTCATCTAGTGCCCAACCACCCTCTGGGTGAAAAACCTTTTTCTAATATCCTGCGTAATCGTCTTCTGATACAGCTTCAGACCATTCCTTCATCTCCTATCCCTGGTCACCACAGAGAAGAGATCAGTGTCTGTCCCTCCTTTTCCCCTCACAAGAAAGTCTGCAATGAGGTCTCCCCTCAGTAGCCTCTCCTCCAGGCTGAACAGAGCAAGTGACCTCAGCTGCTTGTCATTTGGCTTCCCCTCAAGGCCCTTCACCACCCTTTGGCCCTCCTCTGGATGCTCTCTGATGGCTTAATGTCTTAGATTGTGGCGCTCAAAACTGCACACAGGACCTGAGGTGAGGCTGCCCCAATGCAGAGCAGAGTGGGACAATCCCCTCCCTTGCCCAGCTGGCCATGCTGTGCCTGATGCCCCCAGGACAGGGTTGGCCCTCCTGGCTGCCAGGGCACTGCTGACTCACATTCAGCTTGCCAACAACCAGGATCCCCAGGGCCCTTTCCATGGCACTGCTTTCCAGCATCTCATTCCCCAGTCTGCACATCCATCCAGGGCTGCCCCATCCCAGCTGCAGAATCCAGCACTCTCCCTTGTTGAACTTCATATAGTTGGTGATTGCCCAGCCCTCTGATTTGTCAAGGTCTCCCTGCATGGCCTCCCTGGCTTCAAGGGAGTCAACAGCTCCTCCCAGTTTTATATCATCTCTGAACTTGCGCAGCATGTCTTCCAGTCCTGTGTCCAAATCATTTATAAAGAGTTGGAAGAGCACAGGGCTGAGGATGGAGCCCTGCAGAACCCCACCAGTGACAGGTCCCCAGTCTGATGTCACTCCATTCACTACAACCCTTTGTGCCTGAGCCAGTTGTTCACCCATCACATGATGTGTTTATCCAGCTTTGGGCTGGACATTTTGTGAACTAGTTAACTTTTCTCGTGGTCCAAAAGCTTCCAAAGAAAATTAGCATCTTGAAAAAGGCATAAAAATATCCAGAAATCAACATAGCATGAAATATACTTTCTAAAAGGCAGTGTGTAAGAGAAAGAAAATGGCAAAAGACAGAAGAGATAAGGATAGGTAATGAAAATTATATGCTTTCATGAATTGTATTTCTTCTGCCTGTTTCTTTCCCACCACAATCCCTTACACATAACTGAACTGTATATGAATAGGAATGTATATGGATATACACTGCAAAGTAGGCTGGAAGAAATTTCCAGTGGAAACCATGTAGAAACAAAGATTCAGCTAGTAATATCTAAATACTGGCTACCCAGATTTCAGAGGCCTCTTGATGTAAGATTTCTTGGAAAACATACTTCTTTCCAATTTTCAGACAGACTTAGAACAGTCTGTAAAAACCCCCCAAAAATTTGAAGTTTATAAGATCTCACATATTTTATGTAACTGTGAAGTGATAACACATGTACACACAAAAATATAGATATTTAAAGAACTTTTTAATATGGTTCCTGTCAAAAAAGTGATTTACATTCTGGCATGGATTTTCTTTATGAGAGAAAATAGTATATGACAGAAGTCTGATGAAAGGAAAAAAAGACATTAAACATTAACTTTTATGCTATGAAAAGCCGAAGAACCTACCAAAAAGAAATACAATTAGTCCAGAAAGAACATGTTTAGATGGAGCACATGGATTCCCTATTAACTTAAAACTGCAGTATACGATATTAAGAGATTGAGAAAAATAAATAATTGTAATGTAATAGTGTTGACTAGAAATATTTGCGTTGTAGGGAAAGTGATAACAAAAAACCTGTATGACTATGACATTTGGATACAGGAAATTTATAATGTATATAAAAATAATAACAAGCTCACCTACCTGCAGGGAGAAATAAGGAGGAGTCAAATACAGAGTACAAATCAAGAATAAGCTAACTGTAAAATAGTCTTCTTTGGTTAATCCTGAAATAGCAACATTAACCTGACTCTTAATCGCATTTTGTTAATTTAACTTTTCAGTCTTGTAAAGTCTTGGTGAATTTCTACTTTGTTTTTCAGCAGGAGGTCTGGAAGGCATGAGATTAGATATATACTGAGAGTACAGATGGCAAAGAACTGAAGCTCAGCTGCTACAGTTCAAAAAAGAAGACAAGAAAACAAGTGAACAAGGCCTCATAATGGCATTGACTAAAATACTGTTTTGCAAGATGGTGAGTGGATTTTTACTGCTTTTCTTCCATGAAGAATTCTTTGAAGGGCAGAGAAGGCAGGAGTAGAGGATTTTCACTTACAACAATAATTAAATTAAACCTAATCAAACCATTTTATTATTTTCTGCTGAAGGCCAATATATTTAGCATCTTCTTCCATGCATAATAAATTACATTAGCTCTAGGCATTTTCAGAATGTTGATTTGCTGAAGATGTTCATATATATTCAGTGACATTCTTTGTAATATCCAGGTAAATATAACCAGAGGAGTCTTTTTGGAACTGACAGGAAATAAACCATTAAGTTCATTTGGTTTATTTAAAATGTAAAAATTATAAATCTACCTAGTGAGTTGTCTTTTACCCATGAGACTTTGGTAAGAGCACTCCTACTTGCAGCACTCCCATTATTCCTTGCTGCAACTGCAACATCAGCACCAGCCTTCATGTTTTCTCTGACTTCTTGATGAATCATAATCTCCTCAAAAAAAGAAAAAAACAACAAAACAACCAAAACCAATAAAACCAATTAAGCCAATAAAAGCAAGCAACCAAAGAACCAACTAGAAGTTTGGCAGTAAGGTTCCACTTATAAAGTGAAAAAGAAAATAAATACTGACCAATGACCACAGGTTTAGAATGTAACCATATTGTATGCACTTCAATTAAGTAGTGAACTATTGGAAGATTATATCCAATTGCACAGATTGCAGTATTTAAATACCTTGCACAAAACACATCTGTATTAGTCATTTAAAAAATTATTAGAATAATATCATTATATATTGGGAATATTTTGGATATAAACAAAGTGGATGAAGTACAAATGTTTCTGCTGACTACATACACAACCAGGTATAAAATACCTACAGTACAATGTTCTTCCATGAAGAAAGCATTACATTCATATAAACAATTCCCAAATAATAAAAAAAATTGTTAAACCGCAAGTTTCACCCAGCATATTAAAAACTTCTTTTACAGCAAAGCATGCACATAACTGAATCTCCTCCTCACTTTGTTCTAATTCCCTCTCTTGTGTCCAGGCCTTGAAAATCTCATCCACTGTTTCTGAGATGAACCAAAACAAAATTTACCATATTTTTGCTGTGCAATTCAGACCTGCTATATGCTCAAGTAACTTAGATTCCAAAACTAACAAAGAGATATTGATAATCTTATTTCTGGCCTTCCTTCAGGAGTTTTATATCATGTGTGATACCACTAGCAACCTTTTCAGTATTTTTAACAATTAAGCTAGTTAATTTCAAAATTTTCAGAGATTGCTTGCATTTTAATGAATGCAATGCGACCTATAGCACGTGACTATTATGTTTTCTAGAGTATTAGTTATGTCTATGGAACAGTATGAAAAGGGAATAAAAACTGAGATTCTATACATTTGGAAAGTAAGCCTCTAAAAACTTACAGTGAAACTGAGGTACACTCTTCCTGAAGAGAAATGTTCTTGTACCATTGCATAAATATATGGGACAAAAAATGCATTCTGTTTGATGTTTTGAGATTTTTACGCCTTCATCCTGGATTGAAACTCAGCCTTAATTGAATATATCACAAGTTTTGGATTTAGCATCTATATAATACCATATCTGGAATGGTATTATGTGACAGCTTCTTAAACCAGCCCACAGCCCAAACATGCTTAATGGGGGTCTAAATGGGAAAGTAAAAAGATTAACTAAATCAGTATGTAGCAACATGATCATAATAGAGATTTCTCATCAACTTTCCATTTATGTTATATTAACATCTGAAAAAGCTATTTAAACATTAAAATTAATAAATCATAAAACAATAGAAATACTTCATACAAAATAGTTTTATTTGAATCACAACTACTCACAATAGCTATGAATATCCCCATTCAAATTGCTACCATGAATACTGTATAAAATGAGAATAAACTAAAAGTAAAATTAGAATACTCCTTTATAAATTACTATATGTCAAGCTAACAAATGGTAGACTTGTCATATTGAACAACTAAATGTCTAAATGATCATTCAGCACTCATAGTGTAGGGAAAAAACACTAGCTTTGTTGGCTATAAAGCAGTTGCTCGATTTTTCATACTGTCATTCTGCTCTATTAGCAAAGCCTAACACAATTAGGTATGAATATGCAGTAATAACATGCAAATTGTTCCCTCTCAATTGCCCCAAGGCAGCAGTCTCAGCCTTTCAAAGCTTGATTTCTTCTACATCATTACAGGCTTGGCATAATTCATCAGAATAAAAAAATACCTCAGCCTTATTGCATGTGGCCAGCTAGTAAAATCATCAGTAGTTGTTAACCATTCTCCCTCAATAGGTTTGTTAGCAACGCTGTCCCCAGCTCCCTGCCACTCCTGCACTTGTACATGTTTCCCTTGGGTAATGTTAGACACTACATTTGAGCCTGCCAGAACAATTAACCCTACTGTTAATTAGAATGAAATGTCAGGCGCACAGATGGTACAAGCTGGCACCCTGCCATCCCGCCAACTGCTGCTGAAAGCAGCTACCCCACTGCTGACAGCTGTTCAGCTATGTCCCAAACCAGCAGATGTCAAAACTTTCCAGCTGAGGAAAGCTAGAAAAAAAGCAATGATGGGTGTTTCTAGTCCCAGCAGTAATGATCACTGTTTTACTGTTATTGTATCTATTACCTGTTGTCATATTGTACCCATCAAGTGGAGGCATCAAGCAGCAAGATGCAAATTAAAAATGATACCAGAAGTGAATAAATGTAAAACTGCTTTCCAAGCTAATTCTGCACAACGGTAAAAAGAATGGGAGAAAAATATATCTATCTGATTTCTTTAGAATCTATATTTTGTCAATTCAGGCTTTATTTTAAACAAAGTTATATGATGATACATTGTGTTAAAAATGTTACTGTGGATATTTGTACACTGGAGTATGAAAGTCTATCTTGTAGAAAATTGCAAAATCTTAGCAGCATGAGCAATTTTCATACTTTATTTTTCTTATGTCAATTTGATTGAATTTATTTAACATTATGAGATGTCAAGAAAAAAAAAAGTACAGTGTTAGAAGTCAGAAGGTGGCCTAATCCTCTCACTGTCTAGGCACCCAATATTTTCCATAACCAGCTTAAGCTGATGTGTGTAAAGGAAGGATTCCAGAAGATTTTCTGGTGTGAATCAGGATCCTTACTCTGGTAACTATGCTTTGTTTGTTTAAATTACTCTTTTATTTTAGAAAATATGCTTTGGTTTTCAGATTTTTTATATTTGAAAATTGTAGTGGGGAGACAGATACATTTCTGCAGTGTGAAAAATTCTCTACTGTGTTCTTCATAGCTGCATAAAGATGGAATGAATAGGTTTTTTAGTATTTATCTTCTATTATGCAACTTTTGGCAATCAAAATATAAATCCAATGTTTTACAATAAATATTAGAGCAATTTTTTTCTTATCTACTGTCTTAATCAAATTAACTGTTCAGAAGAAGATAAGATTATGTTCTTATGTAACAAAGACTATCATGGGGGCCTGAATACAAAATAAAAGTATCACATACTTTTACAAACATATTGAGAATATATTTGGTTTACAATTTATTAAGAATATTATTGTAATGTCTGCGAAAATGATTGTGAATTAGAAAGTTCATTAAATACTTTGGCTTTCTTAGGAAATTTTGAGAAATACGTTTTTGAAAATATACATATGGTTAGAACAAATTAAAAACAATTGCAAAGTTAATAAATAACAAATAGCTGTTAAACCTAGTGAGATGTGTGTTTCTTTGTTTTTTCTGAAAACATTTTTCATATATTTTATATATTTCTCTATATGTCATATATTATTTATATTACATTATGAAAATATTTCATATATTTCTATATATTTCTCAAATATATTGTTTTTGAATCTGCCTCATCTGTCCATAAGACAGGCATATGGTAATGTGTGAAATTTATATTTAGCATAGGCCTCTAGTGTTAAATTATTATACATTTGACTTAGACTTGTTTGGTTTTAGATATACTCTCAGTTTATATGCTGTTAATAAATTAATTACTTGTGTATTTTAATTTTAGTTTGGCTTTGGTTTAGATTAGGGTCTTTTTCCGAAATGTAGGCAGTTAAAATACTAATTTTACAAGGGAGTACCTGAAGAAATAAACATTACTAATATTTACATCATCAGACTGCTAAAGGTTCATTGCACTCCTGTTGTGCACTAGAAAGAAATGTTTTTGGTAGAAATGTTCATCAAAAAGAATAATACAGTATTTAGTTGAAAAAAACAAATTATCATGTATCAATTTACTAAGTGCAGTAAAATCATAGTTGGCTTAGAGCATACTTGGTCATCTTCTGTGCTGAGGAAAACCTATATATGCTACAATTTCAGAGGGTTGAGACTGCACATTGCAGTAGGCAGAGCTTGCTATGAACACTTACACCAGAATCTTGCCAGATATAAGAGCTCTAGCTTTATAAACAATTAATAATTGTCAGGGATAAACTACCCAAAGGATTTTAAAAGAACAACAGACAGAGTTGTCTTAAATGACCATAGAAACATTTAAATCTGAGGATAACTATCAGCCCAGAGCACCCCAGCCTTGCCAAAGAATGTAACTGGATACAAGACTCCTGACCCACTTCCCTTTCTCAGGTCAGGGAGCTTTACTGAGTTATTGCCTGTGCTTGATACAGTGAGGAAAGATGTTTGTTGGAGGCTTCAGGTATTATTTTGAGGGGTATATTGTATCTTTTGAGAATATAAGAGAGCTTAGGATAACCATTCTTGTTTCTATTTGTCTTGATGTAGGAAGGATTTATGAGGAGTCCTTGCTGATATGGTGTATGTGGTACTTGCAGGTAGCTGCCACTCTGGTCACAAAGGCCCATATGGCATTTGACTAGAACAAACCTCAATGTGCAGGTGACATGTATATGTATTTTATTTTTTTCATTTCTGTATTACTACTGATGCAGACAACATGTCTGCTAGACAAGAGTAGCCAGGCATACTGCAAAAAGTCTAGAATGTACTTTGGCAGCTTCCCACCATAGGTTTTGCTAGTAAAGGAGCAATGGCTCCCACAGGAGCTTGGTGCTCAGTGACTTGCTGCCTGCAAGCCTGGGCTCTCTGCAGGACTGCCAGCCCACCACAACCCTGCAGTAGTGCAGGGCCAAGCTGAACGTCTGTGAGGTTCTGGAGTCCTGGGCTGCTCTCTCTGGGCAAGTGGCACTCAGTATAGCCTGCAGCTGCAGCCACAGCTCCTACTGACAAATACATAAGGGTCAATTGCCAAAAATTACCTATGGCCATGTGACAGGCATCATGCAGATCTATGAATGATGTATATGGCCCCCTGTGCATTTAAGGATGACTTTGGGGACACAACCAGTGAAGAGCGAACAGTGTCAGGTCTGCAGCACGGCACTGCAGATCTTTGTAACCAGACACCTGTCATGGATTAATCTCAAATCAATAGCTAACTGATTGGGAAGAGTCTGGTACTGCCATGTTCCACAGAAACAAGCATCACCATTTTTGTGAGGTTGTGCCAAAGTATTTGCAATGGATTTCAGCAGATTTGAAGGAGGCAAGGGCTACCAACTACAGTTATTCCAGAAATGTAGCACTTAATACCTCACCAGGTAGGGTTTCCATTACTGTAAATCTCCCCTCTACATGTACAGTCTCCTAATTCATGGCTTCAAAACTCAGAGGAAGCTGAGGCAAAGGACCATGAACTAAAGGTACACAGGATCTGTGGCTCCTTAAGGGCACAATGTCTCCTTTAAACTGCATTTGCCTGAAACCATCCATCTGAGCAAGATATTCCCGTAGTGTCTCTGCCACCATCTGCTGTGGTGCAGAAGCACCAGAAGCAGCAGAAAGAGCAAAGAGCCCTTGTTGCTCAAAGCACTGGAGAGTTCCCATAGGTGTGCAGGGGGTGTAGCTCCATTTGAAGATGTTACATTATCATGCATGCATGCATGGAATAGGCAGGAGTGGGGATTAGGCAAGCTTACTGCGCTACAGCAGTAGGGTACAAATCACAGTTTGTTCCTCGTGGCACACATGGTGGGAGACTGTTCCACAGCATGATGGCATCAACACTGCCAGTGCAAAGCTAAGGTGTTTCCTGAGCAAAGCATGAGTAAGCCATGGGTGTGAAAGGTGTTTGTTCTCAGTCACTTGGGGTCTTCATTTCTTCAGCACCAGCAAACAATATTTTATATGCTATAAGGAAGTTGTCTTTTTTGTCTAGACTGAATTAAAAGGCCAGTACAAGCCCTAACTCCACATTTCAGACCACCAAAAATTTTTGAGGAATTTCAGAAGGTCTGTACAAAGGTGGTGTAACAGCAAACTAGATTAAATTGGTTGGTTCTTGTTACAAATTAAGTGCTATAGAATTGAATACATGTTTTGAAGTACTTCTAAGACTTTCTTCGATAGCAGATTGAGCACAACTGAGACAACATAATAGACAAGCAGTGAAGATTTTCACTGCTTCATACACACAAGAATGACATGAACACATGATGCTGATTAAAGGGTCAGGCTGCAGGTTTCTTTTTAATAAAAGTATGTTTCCAAATACAATACTTTTTACATCCCATGGACAGGAAACACTAGAATCCCTTGTCAATTTCTTAGGTAAGCTGGACAAACACCTAGTCACAGGATCCAATGGCTCTTCCTAAAATTCAGGGTCTATCTGCAAGTTATCATGCCCTCAGTCACAGTTTGTCTTGCATAAGAGCTCTCAGATGGGGTTGAGTTATTCAGCAGCACAGAAACTCACTCGCTAAAACACTTGTTGCTGTTGATTAGTAATTTCTCACCTAGCTTCTGTAAGCAAGGAGGGAGCAGCACTGACTCATTTTGATACAGCCCTTACCCCTTTTTCCCATCCTTTTTATCTTTACCTTGAAATCCCTCATTTACCTAGGAAGGAAGGTATTCTGCAAGAACAAACTATACCAGGCATATGAAATAAAAAATAAGGCTGAAACTATTGTAACTATATAAGCATCCTCACAGAAGGTTCAAGATTTAAGCCAGTGAAATATGATTTTGTAGATGGGGAGAAATAGTGCTATATGAAAGAAGGAATTTAAGTAAACTGGTTTTTAAAAAAAAAAAATCTCAGAAATTTTTCTTTATATCCCAGGGAGGAAAAAATGTATTAAAAAAAAAACCAACCAAAAAAAACCAAACCAAAACAAAAAAGAAACCAAAGAAGATAACATCTAAGACAGTAGCTTCTTTTCTACAGAATTACTTTAAGGAAAACTCAAAGTTCAAAATTAGACACTAAACCTTGCAAGAGTATACATACATTTTGGCTAACAGACACTCTAGTAAAACTAAAGTCATGGGTTACTGTTGCCTTCTGTTGGGCCAAGATTCAACAAAAATGTACATGAGATTGCTTTTTATTCTCTGTTTCTCTCATACAAGAAGAAAGACATGGTGGAGCCCTTACCATACTAATGGAGAGAGCCACCCCATTTTAAACTAGTTGCTTTCTCAACTTTGGTAAATGAAGGACAAAAAATTGATTTGAAAAACCTAGCAGAAGTGTCTTCCCCCTCCCTTGCTGCTAAGAAAGGTACTTGAACTCGTGCCATCTCACAAACAACTGTCAGATGTGTCAAACCCACACAGCTCCTGAGGGCATTCAACACTTTTATATGAATCAAGGACATTGGTTATGTGCTTTGGATCAGAGGGCTGATAATATGCATAGTGAATGCACCTCAGACATAAAGGATCTCATTTATGTTTCCAGGGTATACTGCTTCAAGCACAAAACAAAGTATGTTCTCTGGGATTCAAGCTGTGCCTACTCTCCTAAGCCTAGTCTGTTGTTGCAATGTATGTTCACAGTATCTGAGAGCCACACGTAGTCCTTGCCATAATGAAGTTTCTGATCAATACGTCCTCTACCACATTTAGATTACTACACATCATTTTCAAGCTTCTGTTCAGATCTCATCCAAAGACTAAAATTTTAAAACACTGTAGGCAATGATATTCAGTTAAGAATTTCCTATTAACAACTACTGATTTTACTAAAACTGACAATTAGTAATTATCTAGTGAAAAACACTCACAAGCTTTAAGTGTCTCAGATAAACCACTTAAGGGACCATTAAAAAGGTAAACTATTTTAACAGATTTTATTCTCATTGTACAGTACATGAGTACATATTCTGAACACGAATTCTTCTGTCTACAAGCTCAAGGAAAATATGAAATTTCAATGGCTACTATCAATTTAAGTCTACATTAATCCTCTAGATTTTCTTCAAGTACTTGTTTAAATTAGAGTTGACACCTATTTCAAATCATGCCTTTCTGAAATCCTTATTAATAAGTCACCACTATTTTAAAATATTCATCATCAAAATTAGGTCAGATGATTAAGGGATTATTCCTACAAAGCCTGAAATTTAGAGTGTCTGAACACCCACATTTTCAGTGACTTAAGTGGAAGAGGTACTTCCTCAAAAGCTGCATGATCTCATGGATTAAGTTTAGGCCTGGGAGTCATAAGACTCTTAGCTCTATTTCTTCATGTTTACTTATTTACATTTAAATTTTTTTGTACTGACCATTAATATGATTTAACTAGATATTGGGTTTATATTATTTATTTTGCTTTACTCATCGGGGTTCTCACAACTTTGTGATCTCAAATATCCTCTAAGTGTGAGAAACAAAGTACTGAATTCTCTTACATTTTGTATTCTCTTCAATATCACACTGTGCATGGATGGAAGTGTGTGGGGGAAGAGGTGAGAGGAAAGGGCAGGGACCTCACTATTTGTGAGTGTCTGTGTCCCAGCAAAATATAATCCAAGTAAAACAAAACCAAAAAACCAAACCCAAACAAAAATAATAATAATTAAAAAACCACACAAACAAAAAATCCGAACAACTAAAGATAAAAGCAAGTAGCCCTTGACCTTTTTAGTGACAAAATAAACATAATTACTGGAAAATAAAACTCTGATGGGGATAACACTTGTCATTACTAGAGTTACTACATTTTGCAAATATCACATGTTTAACGAAGAACCTAAGAGGAATCTGAGCAGACTTTTTAAAAGTATGCATGTTAAAAACCACATTCATTTATATTCAAAACTTAAACATGCAAACCTTTTTCTCTGAGTGGTATTTTTATCAAAAATAAGAATGTGGCATACTTGTCCTCATCACCTCACATTTTTTCCTACTTTCTTCTTTGAGCCAAAAGGATTTCCACAATTTTTTTTGCTTTGCATCTACAAGATCCTGTTCTGTAATAATATTCCCTTTCCCTTCCCAGTAGCCATTTCCTTCTTCTCCAAAAGGTCATTACAGAATTACAGGATGTGTCCCTGTCTCCCCTAGGGCTTATAAACACAATTCCTCATAAACATAAAAGTGAATGGATACCATGGTTGAATAACGCATTTTAATAAGAGTACATTACTGGATTTGAAAGTGTGACCTATTTGGTGTATTCACAGAATATTATAAAAATAAAAGTGCAGTACAAAATGTAAAATTTACAAAATGCGCTAACATACAAAAACACGCAGGCTCATGGAGAGAAATAAATTGCATGTACTTTGAGACACATGCACAGAATATCACATTTATAAATATAGATTAATGCACTTTACAATATTTAATCTGAAGAATTTCTGAAGAATGATCTAATCAACCAGGAAGGTTTAAAGGTGCCACGTAACTACAGATGTAAATATGCCCTTACTCCTGATCTTACAATGTACTTAGTACCTTGTATTTTACTAATGCTGCTTCTACCAGTACAAGCAATTTATTCTACCTCACATTCATCAAGTGCTCATAAATCAGCATTAGGCCACTTTTTTACTGAGTTGCTGATTTTTAGCCAGCAGACAGCACCATTTGGATTCAAAGTCTAATATTGGCACACATATTGATTTTAATTAGTCTAATTAGTTCATTACACTAAAAATCAAACAGACCATTTATTACATTCCAAACTAATGACATATGATCAAGGATTTAATATGGTAATGAGTAAGATCAATTATCACTCATAAAGGAAGTCATTAACAAGTGTAAACACTGCCTAACTGAATACCATTACAAATTATGAAGTCATAGCTAGATCATTTGCATAAACATACTAATTTTATTTCATTATATTCCTTCCATTTAATACTCTGAATACCTTTCATAAAGCTCCTTTTTTTTTCATGAGACTTGATTTATAGCTGTAAACTCAATTCTTACTGTCAGTGCTGCAGTTGTTCACTACACAATCCTTAAACTCTATGCTATTAAATTCAGGTTTAAGCAAGCCAGACAATGTCCATGGACTCTCTCAGAAAATATTACAGAACATTAGAAGAAGGAAATGAGGTTTCCAGTCGTACCAAAGTGGATCCAGGAGTATTTCTCTACAGGGGAAAATTCAAGAACTACTTTCTTTGTGGTCTGGGATATTTCACATGCAAAACTGAGCTCATGGTAGAAGTCAGTCCTGCCATGGCTGTTTAGCAATATAAAGAGAAGGAAGCAATATCCACCAGAGTATTTTCACTTTACTGTAGAAACTTCATATTTCAAATTTTTAAAATACAATTGACAACTCAAGCTACAAGTATATTCTACTATCCTTACATTCCCAATACTGAATTCTAACCCAAATTATATTTGAATTTTTCCAAGGTCCCTGTCACCCTAATTATCCATTCTGTATCTGACAATAGCATCTAAGATACCAATTAAAATCATAGCAATTACACTTGCTATTATAGCAGAATTTTATTCTATTCTAGCAGAATCATATCTATGTGGTGCACAACAATCAAGAAGGTAAAGGATAAGCCTCAATCTGCCAAAATTATTTTTCTCCTGTTCTAGTATACAATGGCTACTTCAGAATACTTTTCATATGCATTTCTCTATACCAGAATACATTCAGTGAATGCATGATTACAGAGCTACATAACATGTATATATATCACATGTCACTCAGTATTTATAAAATGCAGAGGGAAATTTTTTCTTTTGTTGTGGTTTTTGTAAGAGACTGGGAGAAGTCTCCATTTTCATGAAGCCCTTTAAAGACTTTTAAATATAGAAGCTGTAACACACACAGTGATGGTTGTTGTTGCTGTCCAGGGGAATAACCAATTCTCTTGGTTATTTCCCCTCATGCATAAAGACTTCGACTCCAGGTATCAGAAGGCTTAAGATTGTTTTATTATGATGGCTCCATGTACAGTGCTTCTTACAAAGCTTTTGTGCAATGTCCGTACATGCTTTCTTCTCCGTGCCTCGTACAGGAATTGCTCTCTGCCAGGTAAGTATGCTTCTGTCCTGATACCAAGTGAGGAGCTGATAACTAAGACCAGCTTCCTCTTCCCATTGGTTAGACAGAGAAAACTATCTCTCTATGTTTTTGGAACAGGGCAGAGAAACACCAGCTGTGTCCCTGAGCACAGGACATAGCTTAGACTGTTTACAGAAATCTGCTCGCAGGAAAAGTAATCTTTTCCCTTACGAAGAAGACCTTAGCAGGCGTGCTGATAGGAAATTCATAAAACCCAAAATCATAATTACCACACACACAGTACCATTAGCAGATGTTTAAATGCACTGGGTGCAGGAAAAATTTAATTTACTACCACAGATTAGAACTTCACTCTAGAAGAAAAAGCTTTTCAGTATAAATCTGCATTTTTATTCCATTAGATTATCTTGCTGGTTCTTAAGTCTGCTTTTTCTAGAAGCAGCACACACTAATACATTTAACAGCATCTAATCTGCATCAGTGACAAGTGGCTTCTACTGCTACTGTGTTCGGCAAAAACTGAAAGCTGTATCTTCAGGTTCTTTAAGTTTCTTACCAGGCTTCAACCTTTGAAGGCATAATCAAAAAATATTCACAGAATCACAGAATCACAAGGTTGGAAGAGACCTTCAAGATCATCAAGTCCACCCCAGCCCTAGCACCTCAACTAAACCATGGCACCAAGTGCCACATCCAGTCTTTTTTTAAACACAACCAGGGATGGTGACTCCACCACCTCCCCAGGCAGACCATTCCAGTACTTCGACACGCTGCCTCAGTTTACCAAAGTCCACCGGCTAGCTATGGTCCCTCAGAGGCAGCTGCCGTGTTTGGCCTCTCCCCGTCTGGCACACCTGCCTCAGGTGGCAGGGGTGGAGGTTCTGGCTGTCTACCCTCGCAGGGAGACAGCACAGCACTTGGACACCAAGGAGCAATGAGGCGAAGGCAGAAGAAAGGGAAGGTCCACTCTGAGGTAATCCAGCGGGAAGATGTTTATTCAGGCTAGGGGTCCGTAGAGTGGCGTCGGGGGGCAGGTTACAACAGCTTATAAAGGAGTGTGTGAACAAGGGGAGGGGAAATACATCAACCAGTCATGAGGGTCTTCGGGAGGAGACAGGGGAAGGGTCACAATACACAACTTCCAGCGGGGAAAAGGAGGGGAGTGGCTGGGCTACAGCAGCCACTGGGGCCTCGAGGAAGGCATAACTGACATAGAAGATTCTAGAATGAAGGGATGGGTTTGCTTGACTGGCAGGGAAAGGAAGGCAGGACAAACACCTTATAGGGATAGACCAAGGGAGGATACATTTCTGGGAACAACCATCTAGAAACAGAACATAGGGGTGAACAGGGACAAACCATTTAACCACGAACTGAATTTAACAATAAAATAAATTTACACCACAACAGTACTTGATCACTCTTTCCACAAAAGACTTTTTCCTAATGTCCAACCTGTATTTCCCTTGACGCAGCTTGAGACTGTGTCCTCTGGTTCTGTCAGTTGCTGCCTGGAGAAAGAGACCAACCCCCACCTGACTACAGCCACCTTTCAGGGAGTTGTAGAGAGTGATAAGGTCACCCCTGAGTCTCCTTTTCTCCAGGCTAAACACCCCCAGCTCCCTCAGTCATTCCTCACAGGGCTTGTGTTCCAAGCCCCTCACCAGCCTCGTTGCCTCCTCTGGACACACTCAAGTGTCTCAACGTCCTTCCCAAACTGAGGGCCCAGAACTGGACACAGCACTGGTGTGGCTTCACCAGTGCCGAGTACAGGGCCAGAATGACCTCCCTGCTCCTGCTGGCCACACTATTCCCGATACAGGCCAGGATGCCGTTGGCCTTCTTGGCCACCAGGGCACACTGCTGGCTCGTGTTCAGCTGGCTGTCGACCAGTACCCCCAGGTCCCTTTCTGCCTGGGCACTGTCCAGCCACACCGACCCCAGCCTATAATGCTGCAGGGGGTTATTGTGGCCAAAATGCAGGACTACATCCACTACATCTCCCACCAGTCCATCTCTATTTGAAAACAGCAGGTCTAACATAGTCCCTCCCCTGGTGGGCTCACCCACCAGCTGCGACAAACAGTTGTCCTCCAGACACTCTAAAAATTTCCTGGACTGCCTCTTTTCTGCTGTATTAAGTTCCCAGCAGACGTCTGGTAGGTTGAAGTCACCTAAAAGAACAAGGGCTGGTGATCCTGAAACAGTACCTAACTGCTTATAGAATAAGTTGTCCACCTCTTCTTCCTGGTTAGGTGGATGATAACAGACACCCAGTGGGATGTCAGCCTTGTTGGCCTTCCCCTTAATTCTTACCCAAAGGCATTCAACTCCATCTTCCTAAGTTTCAATACCTATGGTGTCAAAACCCTTCTTAATATAAAGAGCCATCCCTCCGCCTCTTCTCCCTTTTCTGTCTCTTCTAAAGAGCTTGTAGCCATCCACTGCAGTGCTCCAGCTATGTGAGTCATCCCACCACGTTTCTGTGATGGCGACTACATCATAATTCTACTGTTGCACCATGGCCTCCAGCTCTTCTTGTTTGTTACCCAAATATTCAGCACTTCAAGGAAATAAACTCATTAATATCAAATGAATCCTGTCCCTAAATTCTAACATAAAACCTAGAGTAGGTGCACATTCTTTATACTAAGTTTCAAACTAAATAAAAACTCAATAATTCTTACATTAGTGCATCCTTGTAACTAATAATTTAGGAAATATGCAAAACATGATCTACAGCACTCTTGTGCCATTTATTGATGCAGATGACACTCCCCTGCAGAGCTGGCATGTCCTTGCTTTAAGTGTTATATGGTCCCTGGACTGTTAAGACTGTAAACCAGAAGTGCCCAGAAGGTTGGAGTGCAAGGGTCAATGTAGTTAAGTCAGTACATTCAGTGTTAGTCTTGGGCACCGGGGTAATTGGCATACAAGCCACGTATTCCAAGATAACAGCTTCAAACTCTGCTCTGTGGCAGAATGTTCTTCAGAGGCCATGCTTAGAAGCAGCATTCAAATATACTTCAGAGCACATGCAGCATGGATGTTAAAACTGATATAGTAACATAATGACCACTTGCAGCAGTGTTCCATCGAGTCCTTAATAAACTCTTAACAAATCCTCCTTTTGTTACTCTCTTCCTTATTTCAGGAAATAACTGTCTAGGAAATACCTTACTAGTGAATTGTGTTTCCAGTAAGGGACTAAAATTATGAATAGTGTTTAGCAGTGGATATTGCAAGTCATTTAAAATGCCAACATTCTTTCTTTAAAGTTATAGTTAAATACACAGTTTTTATTCATGTTATTCTGATATCTCCTGTCTTAAAAACAGCTTTTCTTCAAAGGGTTGGCAATATAGGCAGCTAAGGTCAGTCAGATCATTTGCCGTTTCTAAGCAAATTGCTTAGAAGTTCCAAATGCTTGGGAGATTTTACTCCAACTGATTATGAGGCAAACAAAGTAAGCATTGCAACTTTGAAAGGAATACCTCTTAGATAGTCTGATAGTTGCTTTCAACAAAGGAGAATAGGTCTGTGACTCATAATGGATGGCCAAAGGCAATGTTTTTTGATTCTACTGACCTTTCAACACTCTAAGGACAGGAAGTATAAATCTAATGATTAAGTCACAGCCTGCTACACTAGACACTAAAAGACTACTTTGTAAAGGAAACAAAATAGACCAAATTAGTAACACAATATGGAATTTCACACAATAGTTATCATTTTAATGAGCTCTGCCATGAAGTTTAAATATTTGTAATAGTAAGTTATGATTGTTTCTAACTCTCTTACAGTCCAATTGCTCTCACAGGTTCTCAAGTAATGAACAAACACAAGTTATAGAATAAGGGGTAAAAGAATTTTTTGTTCTAAAACATTTGCCATACATTTTACTACATACATTGATTACTCCTATATGCTTCATTGTACTTCTATCCTGCAGGTCGATCAGCAGTATCACTATTCAATAACAATTTTTTTCAATGCCTCATTCAATACATGCATGAAACATGGGGTTTTAATTATTTTTAATGCATTTTTAATATCGCATATTTTAGATTAAACAAAAACATGAATTAAGCTTCTTATAATGGCTTTGACTTTCCCTTGTTGTTATATTTCCTTCAATGCTTCAATCAACAGGTATTCAATTATATTCTGATTACTGGCCCAGCTTTAACCAGAAGAGTGATGCCAGCTGGGAGGAGTTTGTCCTGATACAGTGGGCAAAGTGTAGATCAGTTCAGAAAGAACTGTGAAACCTGTCAAAAAGAACAAGTAATTAAACCTAAGTTT
The DNA here is from genome assembly GCA_013399835.1 of Leptocoma aspasia. Lineage (NCBI taxonomy): Eukaryota > Metazoa > Chordata > Aves > Passeriformes > Nectariniidae > Leptocoma > Leptocoma aspasia. The sequence continues at coordinate 767,243 of VXAX01005707.1, forward strand.
CCCCTTGTTTTAAGTACATTAATTTGTAAACAATCATCTTTATTTCCTCATTCATTTCAGATATGTTTTAATCAACATAAACATAACTGATTTTACAGCAGCAGAGCAACTCCAAACAACTAAATACTAAATTTACCCCAAAACAATTTGTTAAAACGCCTTTTGAAGTTCTTCACTCCTATTTTAACACTCTTCCACATGCTTTAAGAAACTTCTACTTTCAAAGGTCTCATCTGTCATTATTAGTACTTCTCCACCACCTTGGCTGCCAAAAGTTGTAGGGCAATAAAAAGCAAAAGTGCTAAGAAGACTGAGAAAGACCACAGGCAGAAAAGAAACCCAAGAGAAAAGAAAACCACAAACTTGTATGATTGGATTTAAGACCAAAGCTCTTGAAGTTTTATTTTGTCAACATATTCAGCCTTGGAAACTGCAGGAGAGGTAATCACAGAAGCCACTCTCACAGGCTCAAAGCCTGTAGCAAGAATCAGTGATGTTGGAAGGTATACAGAGACAGTACCTGTTTTTCAACATGTCAGCAGTTTCAACAATAACAAATCAAAGACTACTGCTCTCTTCTACCACGAAAACACTGAGGTAGCATCTTGAAAGATGGTCAAAAATAGAATTGAAAAATTTTATTTTGAGTTTAACAAATACGAGACAATAAATATGATTAAGGAGTACCTCACAAAGCAGCTGTTTTGCATCAGGCCATTGTCTCATGACATGAGTCACATTTATGTCCACCACCTTCTCTGAACAGCTCCACTAGTCAGCCCATGATTCATCTAATCCAGGCTGAGCTACAGATCATAACTTGCCTCCATCTTCCAGTCAGATGATCTAAAGAACCACCTGCTTTTTCTATGACACTTGAAAGACAGGAAATAATACAGTGGCACACTCGAAATTTTAATTCCTTCAAAATGCCTTCCCTGGTAGTATCAACCCTGCACTACAATATAGGATTATAATACTATAAAGGTAGGTTTAAAAAAAAAAATCAACTTAATTATCATTGAGTGCTTTGGGTGGAAGGTGACCTTAAAGATCACCTCGTTCCAACTCTTCTGCCATGGGCAGGACCATCTTGCACTAGACCAGGTTGCTTAAAGCACCAGCTAATCTGGCCTTGGCACATGCAGGGATGAGGCATCCACAGCTTCTCTGAGCAACCAGTTTCTCACGACCACCACAAAATATAATTTCTTCCTTATATCTCATCAAGACCTATCCTTTTTTGGTGTAAAGCCATTACCTCTTGTCCTACACTCCTTGATCAAGTGTCCCATTCCATCTGTCCTGTAAGATTACCATAGAAACTGGATGGCTGAGCTAAGGTCTATCCAGAACCTTCTCTTCTATGGTCTAATCCTAACTCTCTGTCCAAGGAAACAGCCTGTCCTAGGAAAAATGTTTTAGCCTCCTGTCACCTTCATGGCTCTCCTCTGGAACTGCTCAAGGTCTGTGTCTTTCTTATGCTGGCGACCGCAGAGCTGAACACAGGATTTCAGGTGAGGTCTCACAACATAACCTTGGACCCTCAGGATATCTTTATCTGAACATCACAGTAGTCACAAATGAATCTCAGAAGGTCTTAGTCAGAAGTTTCTATTGCATATGTATACACAAGACTAAAACCCACAGCAATCTCCACAAGCATATAGTTTATTCTTCACATGGAATTCAGACAGTGAAATGATGACTTCTAACAAAAAAAGAAGCAAGTTTTTGAAAATACCTGTACAAAACAATTAAAAAAAATCTATCTTACTGAACGTAAGTAACCTTAAAGGCTTGCTTGTTTTTTTAAGAACCTGCACAAAACTAAACATAGACTTTCTATACAGAGTTCTACAAGGTTGAGTTTTGCCGCTTAGAAAGAAATAAGACTGGTAAAACCACATTGTATACCAATCAGAATGAAAACATAGGGCCATTTTGGCATAAACAGAGGCTACAAATTCTTTGTTAGTATATCTAAATGGAGTCATTTGTGTGACTGTGAATGTCAAGTTAAAATGATGCATTTCTCTTAACTGAGATTCTGCCACATTAAAAGAAAAAAAAATAATTTTCAGCAAGCTGGGTTTTCCTGACAAGAAAAGAAATATAAGCCTTCTCTTCAAAAAGCTGTTTAGTAAAACAGATACATTATATGCATGAAATAAAATATCTTGATTTGGTGAAATGCAAGTCAATAGTACTGCTTTTGTTTTGAAAACAACAATGGAAGAATAAACAACAGCACCCAAAGACCATCTCAGTTCAATGAGTCCCCAGACTTTTAGGTTCTCAGAAGAAAATCACTTCCTTACTCTTGCATGCATTTTTATTACAGAATTTTTTCTATTCTGCTATGGGTTGTTCCAAACTCAGTACACATGAGTATCAGATGATAGGTTTTAAAAATTTTGGATGAAATGAAGGCTTTAACACTTAAATATGTCAAGTTTATGATCTCTATTAAGAGATCATAAACTATCAAATTGCTCCAAGTAGTGATGCACCACTTCTAAACAACTTATTTACAAATTATAAACAATTTGACTGCACAAACATTTGTTTGTATGAAAATGGTGAATTTGCCCATCAGGATATGGACCATCTCCTAGACATTGGAAAAGTCCTGAAAGGCATCAATGTTGTTCTTCATTCCAATATATTTTAACTGTGGCTGGGATCTACTACCAACAATCAAGCTTTAAACACTGTCTCCACTATGTTACTATATGCAATGCAAGATGTTAGTCTGGATTTATGGACTGCTACACAAATAAAAAAAAAATTGATTGGACAGTCAAGTTCAGAGAGTTCATGTGATAAACTCTACCTGGAGGCCAGCAACAAGTGGAGGACTAAAGGGATGTGTATAGGGAACTCTCCTCTCTAACAACCCCAACAGTGACCTAGAGGAGGACAGAGAGTATGCTCTCATTGAGTCAGCAGATGACACCAAACTGGAAAGGGTTCCATAGACATGCTCAAGGGTGGGGCTGCTAGTCAGAGTGGCTTGGACAGGATAATGGTCAAACACAAAGTGTGGGGGCAAAGGCTAAGTCCTGCAGCAGGGAAAGAACTCATTGTGCCATTACAAGCTGTGGGTAGAGTGCCTGGGGAGCAGCTCTTATGGAAAAGACCTGTCTTAGCAAACAGTGAGCTGAAACAAACCTGCAATGTACCCTGGCAGCAAAGACAGCCAGCACCATCCTAGGCTATGTAGAGCCAGTAGATGAGAGAAGTGATTATATCCCTTCAGCATTTTATCACAGTACTTGCTAGCTGGCACCTAGAATAGCACATCCTATTTTGCTGCCTCCTCCTCTACGAGAAAGCCATTGATAAAATGGAATATGCTAGTGGAGGGCTACCAAGGTGATCAAGGGACAGAGGACGTACCCTGTGAAACAGAAAGAACATTTAAATTGAAGCAAAAAAGGCTGTCACTGGAGGTTGGGAAATTTCAACCCATAGGCCAGTCAAACGCTGGAATAGGTTGCCCAGATAGGTTATGCAGATTCCATCCTTAGAAATCTGCAGTCTCAGACTGCATAAAGTCTCACTTACAGTTTATCCTGCTTTGAGGAGGGAGTTGGCCTCTTGAAGTCCTTTCTAACCTGAACCAGTATAAGATTCTATGATAATATCTAAGTTTGAAACTGATCTACACGATCAGCCTCAAGATCTAAAGATTTAAGTCATAACAGGCATCAGAAGAGCATTTCTATGTAAATATTATTGCCATTCATTCACGTAAGTGGGTAGAAATCTTTTTACTAGAATTTTTACTGAAAACCACTTTGCACTATGGTTTTGGATTGTCTACTGACTTGAACAATGCTTGAAATGGCCTAATGTATAATCCATCAAATAACATCACAAATGTGCAAGCCATCATAGGGCCCCAGAGACTAGTTAGACTTTTGTAAGCATTCAGCTGTGTACCTTAGACATTTTGATTAAGATGTTAAAAAGACACAAAAAGAAAAGTGCTCTGAGTCTTTCAATCACAAGGATGTTAAATATCTGTCAGTGTTGGAAACTTGCCTTTGATGACAATATTTCATCATCATGTTGTGTATTAGTACTTCACAGAACAGAATACTCAGAAGGGAAATACTTATTCATTGAATCTGCCTTCTTCTAAAATACAGACATTTACTTAAAAGATTGGGTTTTTTATGTGAGTTTTTTAATGACAGAAAGACAAGGCTGTTTCTTTGAAAATACCCAGCAAAAGAAGGTTAACAGGCTTCTTTTTCTATCTTTCTCTGGCTTTGTGTTTATCTCTTGGTTGGCTTTTTGTTTTTTGGTNTTTTTTTTTTTTGTTTTTTTTTTTTTTTTTTTTTTGTCAAGACATCTTTTCCATAAACTGTGACCTAAATTTACAGGAGAAACTGTACCTTCTGGGAAAGGAGCAAAGAGTTGTATTTTTCCAGGTATGTTCCTGGTCTTTGGATACATTCAGCCCACTAGCTGAAATCCATACTAAACAGTCATTCTGGGAAATGTAAATCCTGGTAGAAACAGAAAGTGTATATATATAAATAAAATGTCTAAATTACCTTTATTAACCTTAGCCTGTACTTCAATCTTCTACCTTCATAGCAATTACCAGAATTAATTTACCTTAATAACTCAAAGTACCCTTTAGTTCTTTGACATATTCTTTTGTCTCCAACAAGATAGAAAGAAAAGTTTGATTAGAACTTGTCAAAACACTACTTCAGAAGATAGTAAAGCAAGGCATGATTTACTGAGCAGGTTTTGGCTGGGGTAGAGTTAATTTTCTTCATAGTAGATAGTAAGGGCTATGTTTTGGATTTGTGATGGAAACTGTTGATAATTCAGGTATGTCTTACCTATTGCTGCACAGTTCTTACACAGAACCAGAGTTCTTCTCACCTCACCCCACCAGCAAACAGGCCAGGGGTGCACAAGGAGTTAAAAGACACAGCTGAGACACCTGACCCCAAGTGCCCAGAGGGATATTCCATAACATATGCCATCATGGTCAAAATTTAAAGATAGGGAAAAAGAAGGAAAGGAGGAGAAGCCCAGAGTTATGGTGTTTGTTTTCCCAAGGAACCATCACATGTGATGGAGCCCAGCTTTCCTAGAGACGGCTGAACGCCTGCCTGCCCATGGGAAGGGGTGGACGGATTATTTACTTAGGTTTGCTTGTGTGCACAACTTTTGCTTTGCCTATTAAAATGTCTTTATCTCAACCCTTGAATTTTCTTACTTTTTTTTTCTACTTTTCCAATTCCATCCACCATCCCCTGAAGAGCAGAATGGGGAAAAGTGAACGAGTGCCTGCATGGTGCTTAGCTTTCCACTAGAGTTAAACCATGACATTTACAAAATGTTTACCTTGGTTTACCTTACAAGTTAGGTCTGAATCTGTATGATAGAAATGAATTTGTAGACCTAGGCTGAAATCAATGTACATCAAATTAGACATCTTAATACCAGAGATTTAATTACACAGTAAAGAACATAAACTTGTCAAAGAAAACTCCCAAGAACAGAAAGACTGGAGGAAAAAAGAGATTCTATTTACTCTTTTGCCAAAGAGAAGCTCAAACACACACAGGAATCTTGCATAATGGAAAGTCAGGCTGCTGAAGAAATTAAGCAACAAAGGTCTCACAACACATTTAATTTGACCTGATCTATTGCTTACATACAGACAACTATTTCTCCTTGTTAACCTACTCATACAGCTCCTCCTGAAAAAAGTAGTCAGCCACACTCAGTAGCAACCAAGAAGCACTACCACAAGTCTATATGTAAGCACTCACTCAAGGTTTCTTTAATATTTCTTTATGTTTCAGATGTGAAATCAGAACACTTTCATGAATTATAGCTTTTGTAAACTGTTTAAGGTAGTTTTCCTTAACAGGGAAGAACATTCAGAACTACTTTACCTAAAAAACAGTGAAAAAGATCTATTCATGTTTCACTATGGTAGGTTCCTACTCTTGGAATTATTTGTTTTATTTTTAATTAATTCCTAGGGGTGATTTTTTTTTAATTTTATGGGGGTTTTTTTAAGATCTTAATGAATGCTCTGATACTTATTTAGATTAAGATTTCTATACCATGGCTGAAATCAATTCAGTGAAAAATACTGCCTAAAATTGATTACATAATTACAGAGAAGCTACAATTAAATATATTTATTTAGAAAAAAAACAAAACCAAACAAAACAGCACAAATCCAAAAAGCACTAAAAAACCCACCCAACAAATATGAAGTTTAGCCTCAACTGTAATGACACCCAAAAAGACTAACAAATTTCTCCATCTTAAACAACATACTTCTTTGCTTTGAAATTGTTTTTCAGTCATTTGTTCATATTATTATTTTCTCTCTTGCCCAAACCACATGCTGGATGAATCTCACAAGTGCCTAAGATACTATTCCAATTTTTCCCTTTTCTCTCAAGACTGCCATTACATTGAAATCTACTTGCTTTCCCACATGCTGTGTAAATATTTTAAGTGATTTAGATATCTCTATTTTATTTGATAGAGACTTAAGAATTTGACATTCATATTGGTGCTACACAGAAAGAGGGTCCTAAACAATTATCCTGTTTCTCTCAGTGATCTATATAGTACATATCAGTGCAAAATGGAAAAAAAAAGCCACGAAGAAAATATTTGCAGTAAAAACATGGCTGTAAAAAAGCTTTCTGTAACCTAAAAACTGGCACCTGACACCCAGAACACACCACAACAGAATACAGGGACTTCAAAGCACACATGAACCCCCAAAAGATAAAATTATTACATTCCTATAATTTGGTTTATTTTTCCCTTGAAAACAACTGCTAATATACCATCAGTTTAAGCAATGCTTTTTTGTATAAAATCATTCTTCACTAATAGATATACTTACATTAGAGTTCTAGAATAGTTTTATTTGAATGAAAACATTAAGAAAATTCTGCACATTTATGATATATGTTATCCAAGGAATTCAAAGTACTTTAAAATATTGCTTTGAAGTTGGAATCTGAACGTTAAATTTAAAAGTCGCAATTTACTGCTGAAATATTTACTCTGATATTTTCACTGAAATTATTTAGATAACTCTCCAAATGTACTTATTTTAAATTCATTTATTCTTCTTGAAATCACTACAAGTAAGCACATATTACCATTTAGGGGAAAATACATACAGTAGTACTGTAAAGTTCAGTACTTAAAAAAATGTCCACTAAATCAATCAAGATTTTCCTTATCCTTTTAAAATTTATTAGTTCCATGTGCAGGTCACATATTTTGAAACTACACAAAGTAAATTTTATAGGAAAAAATTCAAGCTATTGATAAAAACAAGTGAAATTAATGTTATACTTGGAAATTAATCCTCCCCCACCCCGAAACAGAGTTGATTCTATTAAAAGTGATAAATGGAATGGAAATTAAAATTTTAATGAGGTGCTTGTTAATCCATTTGTTCACATCTAATTTGAACTTGGTTAAATTGCTACTTATTATGAATACTATAGATATGATTCCTTCTAAATCTCAAGGGCAAACAAAATGTTAGAGGACTGCTTGTCCCAAGATAGGACCACAGTATATTATCCAAGCTTCTGAAATTAAGCACTGGAGCTATTTCCTGTGATACATTTCATTTAAGAAAATTAATGACATTTTAAAGCAGTTGGTTAAGTCCTTTGACATGGTAATTGTCCATTCCAGAACAATAGAAGAAATATAACCAAAAGGAGACTGCCTACCTGCCATTGATCATTTCCAAGACTGGAGGGCTTATTTGTACCTATTGCAATTCCCAAGGACTTTATCAAGCAATAACGTTTCTCTCAGTAGGATTTGGGGCCATTTTACCCTATTTATTTCTACTTGATATGTGTATAAGAATGTGGTACAGACACATATCAGTGATTTCTTCTGCTTGAATTTATCAAGCATTTAAAAAATATAACCTTACCTAGAAGACAACACTCAAACTACAATAAAGATGGCATAGATCTGAATAGGATCTTTACACAAAAACCAATGCAAGAGCAATTGCAGCAATGAATAATGTACAATTTTATAATAATTCTATAAAAATAAGTATATTAATAGGAAAATGTGTAGGCCTAAAACAAAGAAATGTCACCATTAATTTTGCATAGACACATTCCAAGATGGCATCCCTGGGATTTTCTGTTATAACACCTCCTTTATTCAACTAGTTAGGCATGAATTTTCATGTAGTTCTATATGGGTTTTTTTAACCCACAACCTTAAATTCATTTAAAACTATGCACCTTGCAATATTTCATTGAACATTGCAGCTTTGCACTTTTTGCATTGTCAAGATATTAACAATAATTGAACACTTACACTTAAGAACTAGTAAAATTCAGACAAGTTCAAGTCACAGAGTTTGGAGGTTTTCCTTTATATGTGATAAACTATCTTTTCTCCTTGGACTACATTTCAATTTTACTAACATCATTTGTTACGCTTCTAAAAATCTCACTGTATAGTACACTATATCTATCATATGATTCATTAAATTGTTATCTTATAAAATTTCAATGTTTCTTGACATTGGAGCCCAGTTTTAAAGCTTTTTATAATTTTTTTTTTAATCATTTTTATTTTACCTGAAGAGTTTATGCCCAGCTAAGTTCACGGACAATCTAAGTAATTTGTTCTGCTGACCATATAATATTTAACCCAAAACAGTTTTTTCTTTTCTTGGCACTTTTGCCAGTATATCTTATCAGAAAATAGAATTTTAGGAACCACCACAATGTTTATAAAAAAGATAACATATTAAACATATTAAAAATAATATTATTAAAACCAAAATTTAGTAAAGAACAATTCGTAGGGATGTACTTACAGTCTGAGAGTTAATCTTTCAGCATTATGCATTGTCTTCCTTTTCTAAATCTTTAGCTACTTTCTATTCCTTTCTGTTCTCTCCACTTTATATTTTCACAAATGTATCATATAAAACTTATCTGGAATTCTAAATCTTACTGATTTACTAAATATTGCTGATTACTTTATGTGACCCTGTTTCATTCATTTATCCTACCACAGTGGAGGAGGGTGTAATGATCCCAGGGTAATAAATCTCTAAGAGCACAACATGCATTTTGCAAGGGAGCATCTGTTTCCACATTTAGTTACAATGTTTGTCCATTCCTCAGGTACCCCTTTTTTATAAAAGTTGCTCATTATGGCTTCAAACCAGTGAATGCATATCTACCATGACAGTAAATCTGGAAGCTTCTAGGAAAGGAGAATTCCCTCAAATTTACCTAATTTTTTAAAATTCCAGTTTTGTTGCAACAAAATACTAATGTATTAGTACCAATGTACTAATTAGTACATTAATGTACATTAATGTAATATTGAAGAGATAAAAGATTCAAAAGAAAAAAAAAAACACAGAGCATGGGAGTGCACTGTCCTTTTTCCCAAGCCTCTTCTTCTGTGACATAAAAAAACTCCAACATTTCTGAAAATATAGGTTGAAAAAGTGTCTTAGTCTAATTTCTTTTTACCTTTGGTTTAGACAGTTTAATTCCCCATATTAGGTTAGGATATGCTACACAGATTAACAGATTACTCATGGAACCTGTTGATACAAATGCCCTTCTCTATCATACTGCCCTAGATATGAGAAGATGTATATTATTTTCTAGAAAGCATTTTAATAACTCCAACTGAAATCCAACTTGCAGCAAGTTCATACAGGATCAGGAAGAGCCAAGGGTTAAGCAGGCCATAACCCGCTCAGAGGACTTTGAACTAAGCAACAGCTCATGTGCACATGCAAAATGGCTCATCTGGAAAGTAGATCATCACATTAGAAAAAAGGCAGGGGCATGCACAGGGTTGGGAGTTTTATCTATAAGGATTAATTCTTTATGATTGCTAAGGTTCTTGTTTGTTGTAGCTTGTTTTAACTTTTCTTTGAGGATTCCACTGTACTGGAGGCAGCTTCAGACAATATAACAGGTAGGTTTTAACACTGTGCTAGCAACTACAGAAGTGTAAGTAAAAGTTTCAAAGCCAAGCTGTGCTATTAAGTAATGAGGCTGAGAAGCTGGACATTGTAAATTTTTGGCCCAAAGAGAACAAGTTCAGGATTCCATTAAATTATAGACAGACTGCTAGAGACAGCCAAACACTCTCAGTCAAGTAAATCAGTGGGACCAAGAAGAAGCAGCCTCCAAGAACAGTCAGTCATGGGCAGAAAAAAATTTCTGTTGAATGTTGTTGAGTATACTGAGGAGTAATAATATTATTCTAGAACAAGACATAAGTGGAAGGTTGTTAACATACTACCTTCCCCCAGGTTTGAATCCCACTGCTTGCATTTCTACAAAATATGCATGCAACAGTCAATCTGCAAATGCACAGTAAATTCACTGAGTCTAGACAATATTTGATTTGTAAATTTCAACTGTATTCCATATGCGTAGTAAATATCTAATCCTTTCCATAACTGAGGAGTAGACTGCCTTCCTCAAGGTAATTCATTCATCCCACAGCTAGTTTTTGGCTGGAATCTTGACAACATACCAAATTTCAGCAGCTGATGCAAGGTAGATGAATAATGCTGGTGGCAGCAGTTAACCCTTTCCATCACTCCTCCACATAGCCATTCCCATTGTGCTTCATAGGAGATCACCAAAGGCAAACTACAGAGCAATGCAACTTTGTGGACATGTTGGATGCAAATCAGTTCTGAAGGTGAAGCACCATGACACAGGTGGAGAATTTGCATTTCCTTGCTCTTGACTTTTTTCAGCACTTCTGACCAAGAACCACACATTGGGTTTATATTTGTGCATCAGCTTTAGAACAGAAGTCCGATCCATGACCACTATTACTGTGGTTAAGAGGTAGTAACCCACACCAATAATTTATTGTCATTGCTAAAAAGAGATCTCTCTTCCTGCTGGTGGGGGGTGGGAGAGGATTACTTCAGTACTGCTAAAGAGCTAAGCCAATTAGCACTACCATTTCTCAGTCCTATGCAATGTATCAATTCCTATCACTTCAGTCAAGCTGTCTTGAAAGAATACTGCCTTTCCCAGGTAGTAAGGAAGTGCTGGTGCACTTCCATCTGTCTGTGTTTATATTGAAAACCCCTACAAATACTGTTCGTGGCAAAACTAACAAGCTCCAAGACTACACTAAAATTTCACTTCGTGTGGTTATTTTGTTAATAGCTGCCTAAAGCAGCTTGAATTCTGTGAAGATATCTTCAGTGTTAATTTCCTTTTGTATGCATAATCACCAAAATTTCTGCTTTTGATTGTAAAAATCTAGCAGTAAAAACCAATTTACATCTAAAACACTGAGTATGCATCATCTTTCCAATGTGGAAGTGTTTTGACTAAGAAAGAACAAATACTGCTCACCATCAGTCAAAAGGACATATATTATAGTAGTTCAATATTCACTAAATACTTCTCAAATCCAGTAAACCTCATTGAAGAAAATGGTAAATATTTACGCTTTAAACAGTGAAAGATCAAATTATTTTTTCTGCTTTTCATCTCTCAATATAAATGCATACTGACAAGGAATATATTTTATTGGCGGGGAGTGGGGGGAACAAACCAAGAACACAAAACCAAAAAAAACCCAAATGACACACACACAAAACAACCCACCAAAAAACCCCACCCCAGCAGCAATTGAAACTTGTAGAGGAATTACACAAATTACAAATTAGGAATTACAAATACCCTACAGATTCCTTCACCAAACCATGTTAAAATAACTATTTCAACATTTACAGCAACCATAAGCCATCAACAACTGTAGCAACAGTAAGGAAAATCTGTCAAAACATTGTATATTAATCAGTTTTTAAGCCACAGGTTCTTATGTATCCTAAGTCATCATTATTGAAAATACTAGCAGTCTTTGTAGACATAAGAAATTTTAGTTTTATTTTCATGTTCATCTTCTGAGAATTAGCTCTATATAAAGTTCCACCCTTGGTAAAAGATACCAAGATTTACTCAAATCAGCAATGAATGATATGAACAGCACAGTTGTAAAAAAGATGTGTTGAGAAAATTCTCTCTAGTGAAAAAAGAATTTGGCAGTTAGATGTGAAAGATGATAATTCAATGCAGATACATACAAAATCTCGGCAACACAAAAAATGTGTTTTCGGCACATTTTCTGCTCTTAATAACCAATTTTTAACAGGAGATCAAAATCTAAATTATGTAAATAGCACCACCACATACCTGAGAATTTTGCTACTAAACATAGTTTATCAGGATGGAGTTGAGGGACAAGGCTTAAGTACCTTTCAGTCTCCAGGGTGGGGACTGTAAGTTGCAACCAGGATACCAGGTTATTTCACACTTTTTCATATAGAACTTTAAGAATTTCCCATGAGACTGAAAAGGTCATATATATATAATTATATATATATATATATACACAATATATATATATATATATACACATATATACACACACATATATATATACACACACACACACTTTAGGAACACTTTGAATCTTTTCTCTCCCTCTAGCCCTCAATTCAGAAAAAGTAAAAAGACAATATCCAGAGGGTGCTGGGTATATTAGCAAAGGTGGGGGAGGAAGGACACAAGTGTGTGGTGCAGTATTTTGGCATGTGTAACAATCAGTAGGTCTTCTGCCTACAGATTTTAGGTGCCTGATACCAAGAATGGAGACTGTGATTTCCACAGAAATTTTTTAAATCAAGCACAGGAATCCCTCTAAGACCCCCCAACAATCACAGCACGTACAAGCCCTGTATTTGCTGATGTACATAATCAGAGATATTAGCTTCATGGGCCCAAGACTTCAGGTTACATTATGGAAAGCAAACACATATAAGTTTCCCAAATCTCAATATATTTGAGGGGCAGCAAAAACACACATAATACTTGGTTTTACTTGCCTTGCAATTGCACATAATTTATAATTAGTGTTTTCATCTCATGTCTAAATGGGGCACAGAAGAATTGCAAAGACATGGTTGAATGTAACCTGCAACAGAATATTAAGCAAAGTGAACAATAACATTAATTCAGAGGCACCTGCTGCAATTAATAGCTAGTTGTGGTTGGGTGTTTTTCTCAAAATCAAAAAGGATAAACTCTGTAGGAGAGGGCACACTGAGAATATACACATGGCAGATAAAACCAATCAAAGATGGGCTTCCTTAAAAAAAACCACAATGCTCATGTTCTAGAAGTGGTTCCAGAAAGTCCTTGTGCAGCCACCTTGTGCCCACATGAATAATACTGATTTTCTTTTTCCTGGACCTTTAACCTGAAAAGAAAGCTGCTCTGTATTACTGTGTAGATGGGAAGGACAGCAAGCAACATTTTAAGCTAACTATGAAATTACACCCAGAAATTGCTTTCCTTATTGTTACAGAAAATAGTCCTGCTGTTTACACCAGACCTGTGTCTGCAGATGAAGAAAAAGAATCCACACATGTGACACAAATATTTTGCATTGGACATTACTATTCTACACTTACATGACGGCGTTAAATTGGAAAGAGATGGAACCAGCTCACTCCTTAGATAAAGCACAAGACCACCATAAAGAAGGATCATAGTTCCTGCAGGACCACAAAACAGGTCCATCACGGCATGGAACATTGAGACAGAATAGCACTTGAGCATAATTAAGGACTAAAACGATGATTAAGGCTAGTAATTCTGCCCCATTAAATAAGAACTGACAGACAGAGAGGTCTTGCAGCAAATGCCTGACATTTGAATCTGGCAGCTTGCAGTTTACTTGGACGGAATACCGAGTGGATGTGAGAAGCTAAAGAGTCCTAACAGGAAAAGGCAAAATTGCAAAGAAAAACTGCAACTGTAGTTCAAAGCAGGACTGACAGCCATGACTGTTGCATCTTGAAAGACTTTTTAAAGCTTGTAATGTAAGTAATGCGTCATACTTAGAATTATAGAATATGCAGAGTTAGAAGAGACCCACAAGGATCAATCATCGAGTCCAATCTCTGGCCCTTAACAGGACACTCCAAGAGTCACATCATGTGCCTGAGAGCATTTTCCAGACACTTCTTGAACTCACTGATACTGTGACCACTTCTCTAGGGAGCCTCTTCCAGTGTTCAACCACCCTCTGGATGAAAAATCCCTTACTGACACCTAACCTAAGCCTCCCCTCACTCAACTTCACGCTGTTTCCTTGAGTCCTGTCACTGGTCACAAGAGTGAAAAGCTCAGTTTTCTCATTTCTGGGAAAACTTTTTTCCCAACTTAGGACATTTATTTGAGTGCAAATCTCTCACAAAATGTGTCACTCTGGCCCTTTTACCCATGTCCCAGTTGTTCACAGAAACTGTTGGTGGCAAGTAAATTCACATCTCTGTAAATTTTCCCTTAGAACTTTAAGTGGCTGGTTTTTTGGTGGTGGGGTGGGTTTTTTTGGTTTTGGGTTTGTTTGGTTGTGTTTCGGTTTTTTTGTGTGGTTTTTTTGTTTGTTTTGGTTTGGTTTTTTTTTTTAGTTTTGTTTGGTTGGTTGGTTTGTTTGTTGTTTTTTGTTTGTATGTTTGTTTTGTGCAAAGTTTCTTAGGTTTCTTTTGGTTTTACCTTTCAAACAAGAGTCACATGACCTGGACTTTTAATTTCTTTTTACATATTCTATTGTGTATTTCTGGCACATATAATACACCAGAAAGTGGGTTTGCTTCAAACAACACATAATAACTTGCAGTTTTTGAGTGGGCTTGAGATCAGACAGCTAAGTAAAATCAAGTCACTCATGGCCACAACAGAAGTCTAAAGGGACAACATGAAGGCTTGGTTCAGAACTTTATATATTTAGGAATAACTAAATATATGTGATCAACAAGAAAATCAGGATAATGATTTTTGGAAGACAAAGTAGATAAGAAAGCATCGCTGGAGGACCTGTAGTGCATTCAAATATGAATTCATCATATGAAACTCAAACTTGACTAAGGCAAAATGCAAACATATTTGGAAACAGAAAGAAACATGAGAAACTAATGCCAAACTGCATGAATAAACAAGTAGCTTACAAAAGAACCCCTTCCTTTCAGAGCAGACTCTGGAAAACAGTTTTGCAAGAACAGAATCTAAAACGTGATGAAGGAGATGGATTCTTCATTCCTCCAGTCTTTTTTATTTTTAGAAGTTAAATGCCAGGATTTTCTAGTTTTAACAGATTGGCAATGAAAGAAAATATATTCTTTCTTGTGACTTCTATGAAAAGGCTTAGTAAGTCTCAATTTCACCTGACCACTACTCCCCAGTGATGCCTCACACGAAAACATCTTACAGTTCTTAACATCAGAGAACAGCCAACAGTACCTAAAAGGCCATATAGCAACTCACCAAACTGCTAATGGAGCCTAATGAATTAATCACCACCCCAAATAATAAACACATCTGAGAATTAATGTCTGTACAAAGTTTGAAAACAAAACATGGTTATTCTCCCTCAAGACTTATCATGCTTGACACTGGCATTACAAAAAAGCGTGGGAAAAGAGCTATCAGGAAATATCTGACCCCCAAATTAATGCCACAAAATCAGTTTGTAAATGTCTGTAACAGTGACAACCTACATGTAATGTTCTAACTGTAAAGATTATACCTGAAGATAATTCAGCAACATTTCTGCATTCAGGAGTTACTTCCACATTGCTGTTACAGACGGATACCACCAATGTACACACACAACCTACTCCTTCTTCCCTCTGTTGCACTGTCACTGCAAATCCTTGAACTAACATAGGAACCCTAATCTTACGTCCATACCAATGCACCCTAAATAGTTCCTAACATTTCATTTGGTCACCATTAAATCATAAAAATTCACTAGGAAGGTGTGTTCACACACACTGATAAGTAAGTGTAAGTAAATAAGTGTACTGAGAAGGCCAATGGAAGTGATTAGAGAGTCAGCAATACTGACATGTAAAGAAAAATATTTGAAAATTAAAAATACAATTTCATTACAGAAGATTAAGTGACATCACAGAGAGCCACTGGGATACTAACAATTACACATAATATTTATATGACCGATTTTTATAATTATTAAATAGTTTTAAATTAATTTTAAAAAGAGTAACAATAATAATTATAATGTTTAAAAAGTAAAGACAAGACTGTGTCGGAGTATCATGAAACACTACTTGGCAATAAGACCAGCAAAGCAGCACAAGAGCACCCCAGGGGAAGTAGTGGAATCTCCATCACTTAGGATATTTAAAACCAAACTGAAAAAAATATTGGAAAATGTTCTGTAGGGAATAGTCCTGAATTTGTAAGGAGACAGACTGGATGACCTAACAGGTCCCTTCCCATCTGTAATGTCTATTACTCTGCAACTGTCTCATGTCCTCAATCCACACATTAAGCAATCCCCACACAGCTACAGTGCCAAATGGTTTGGTTCCAAAGCTCCCACTTTCTTTACTCATCATTTAAGACTAGCAGAGCAGATGCTACTTAAGAATGAAAATGTCCATAGCAAGATCAACAATGAGGAATAAAATATAATTCTGAGGCCCTAACCATGTAATTTCTCTCACACCAGCAGTTCTCAAGCTGTGTTAGTGCATACAATGTAACAGGGTACCATTAGGGGAATTCGAACAGCTGGAAAATGGTTTGCAGCTCACCTCAATGTTCTGCGTTTTTACTGTGACTTGGATTTGTGAAATCAGCATTGTTAAATCCTTTTGCAAACTACTCTGCATCTCAGAAACTGATGATAATAGTTCCGTAAACTCTCAACCCCATTGTCTCAAGCTTTACATTGATGACAGTTTCTTTCAGCTACATTAATAATCTAAGCAGTACCTACCTCTGTCTTATTCACATCACTCAATCTTGGCTGTGTTTACAAGTCTTATTTACATACCGCAAGCAGCCGCAGGAAGAGTGAGGACATTCATTATTACAGACTTTACCCCTGAAGTTCTTTTCTATAGCTCCATAATCTGTAGTATTATTTAAATTGGGAAAAATCAGAAAAAGCATTTTTTGATCAGAGATGGTTATTCTGTTTTCATAATGGAGAAATACATCAGGTTTCACTTTTACAAATGTGTTTCTGAGCATGAGTTTGCAAAGTGTGAGAAAGACTCATATTTCTATCCCTCAACACAGAGAGGAAGGTTTACAGCACTGAGATAACCAGCAGAGTCACACCTTGCTTTTTACCAGAGGTGGTGCTTTAAATTTTTAAGGGCCCTGTTACTCCCATGATAGCTCTATTTTGTTGTTCATCACAAGGAACGTGCCATATGTAGAACATCTTAAAGTTAGAATTTTACTTGTTTTGAACTACATTTTATTTAATAAAAGATTAAATACATAGATTTGGCAGGTTTCGGTTTTCTAAATATGAAAGCTTTACTTTGAAGTTTTCAAAATACTCAAGCACTGTACAATCAAGTAATAACTTTATTGTTTCTTTGTAAAGCACATAAAATTTAAAATATTTTATGTTTTTTACTTTTTATAGCAATGCTAACATGCTTTTAACATTGTTTTTGACTTTTCTTCTTTTTGTATTCACACAAGGAGAATACCATTACCATAGCCAACTTGAATTCCTTCCTTGCACAGTGTATGGGAGTTTGCCCATGGCGCAGGTACTTCAACTTGTTTATATAATGTAATTACGAATTTCTGTCACTAGAAATGATGATATTTATATCACTAGAAGTTTATCCATGGCCATGTTTATTCCAGAATAAAAAAATCCAGACATAGACCCACAAAGATATGTAATAGTTATAAATTTAGGATATGATATTTTCCTGTATATCCACAATCTGCATTGTATCTGGTCTAAATAGCACATTTCTAAAACAAGGATATCTCCATTGAATCAGAGGATCCCAGAATGGTTTGGGTTGGGTGTTGCTATGATCTGCTCTAATCACAGAGGAGCAAAGTGAGCTCTGTATGGATTATGGATAGAATCCTGAGGTTCGAATATTCCCTGAAACAAGATTAAAACCAAACAAGGTTAAATGTTGACACCAGAGATTTGATATATTTTATTTAATAGTAAAATGAGAAAGAAA
>VXAX01005707.1:785461-865461 GCA_013399835.1 Leptocoma aspasia
GGAGGTCTGCGAGATGGGACAGGAGGACAGATTAAGCAGAAAAATATCAGCACTCCATGGATCCCAATGATGTCTTGTTGATCCCTGCCAGCTGGTCTTCTTGGTGGTGATGGTTCCCCACCAAAAAATATAGAAGCCAATGGATTAATATGCATTTGGGCCAGGTGGGAGTGCCCAGGTACGTCCCCTGAGGGGGTGCAAATTTGACACTGTCTCTTACAAGACTTTGGGTCAGTTGCATCATTTTGCNGGATATCTCCATTGAATCAGAGGATCCCAGAATGGTTTGGGTTGGGTGTTGCTATGATCTGCTCTAATCACAGAGGAGCAAAGTGAGCTCTGTATGGATTATGGATAGAATCCTGAGGTTCGAATATTCCCTGAAACAAGATTAAAACCAAACAAGGTTAAATGTTGACACCAGAGATTTGATATATTTTATTTAATAGTAAAATGAGAAAGAAANGAGGTCTGCGAGATGGGACAGGAGGACAGATTAAGCAGAAAAATATCAGCACTCCATGGATCCCAATGATGTCTTGTTGATCCCTGCCAGCTGGTCTTCTTGGTGGTGATGGTTCCCCACCAAAAAATATAGAAGCCAATGGATTAATATGCATTTGGGCCAGGTGGGAGTGCCCAGGTACGTCCCCTGAGGGGGTGCAAATTTGACACTGTCTCTTACAAGACTTTGGGTCAGTTGCATCATTTTGCATCATGTGCAGTGCTCTGGTGCAGGACCTGAGGTACCCTTTGGGAGGCCTTGGATGGACCATGACACCCCCTCAGCTGCCACTCATGTGCATGTCCTACTGATGTGCCTTTCCCATGGTGGGGGGCCCCACAGCTGAGCCAGGAGCTGAGCTCCTCCTCCGCCCTGGGTTGCAGGGGGAGTCTGTGCAAACCTGGCAATGGATAAACCTGGGGCTATGGCTTCCACCCTGGAGCTGCTGGGCTTGGCTCTTCCAATGCTCTCCTAGCCTTATCCATTACTTTCCAGACCTGAGATGCTTTGAACAATAGTGTCCCTTGTTCTTATCTCGAATAGCCTTAGGCAGTTTGACTCACAGTTCAGGGTTTCAGCCAGGAGGCCCATTCGGGTTGCGCTTCCATGCTGCAGCTTCCTTACACAATTTCGCTACAATAGGCAGGAGTCTCAGAAAAATGTTTAAGCCATAAATCAAAACATTTCACTCTCTGACAGTTGGAAGGGACCTTCAAGATAATGTAGCTCCAAATCCCCTGCCACGGGCAATTACACCTTCCACTAGACCAGGTTGCTCCAAGCCCCATCCAGCCTGGCCTTGACACTGCCAGGCACTGGCACCCACATCTTCTCTGGGCAACCTGTTCCAGGTGCTCAGCACCCACACAGCAGAGAATTTCCTCCTAATATCTATTCTAAACTTACTATCTCATCTCAAGACACTTTTTTTTCATTGCTATTATAAATTAATGTTACATACCCTTCTCATACAGTGTAAAGCAAACCCAAAAACCTCTGCTTTCTAAACAGTGCTGCACATTTAACTACAAAGCTAAAATATTAAATTTAATTACACGCTTATTATTTATAGCTATGAAAAATGGATAAAAACTATTTTCTACTTCCCTTTGGAAGCTTAAAAAAGACCATTTAAAAAAAATGTATCAAAAATATGAGATGTGTGACAAGTGAAAAAATCCTGAACAAAATCTCAATTTCATATTAAAAAATTTACAAATGAGGTACACAATGAGGTCATTTGTAGCACCTTGTTTGAAATAGAGAAACACTAGAACTCTTAAAATAAATCTTGCGATTGTCTTAAAAGAAAAGCAACACAGGAAGAAAAGCTATTATAATATGCACAAAAAAAAGTTTACTAAACCAAATTGCTATAAAAATACAAAGTAGACTAAAACTGCATAAATAAGGAAACCCAAAATTAACTATTTAATTTACCTTTTCTATTTACCACCTGTGAAGGTTAAAAGAAAGCAAAATAACTGGGATGTTATCTTGTTTTTTAACAGCACTTACTCCAAATTACTGCATGATGTTAATTATGTGCTCCAGGAAACATTCTGCAAGAAGCACCATGCAATATGGCAATCACGGCTTACAAAAGATGCAGAAAACAAACAAAAAAATTACTATTCACAACATACAGCAACATGTAACAGAAAGTCTGCAGCTTTGTGTGCACAGGATGAATATTATCTTATTTTTAACATATTAGGAAGAACAATAAATGTTGCCATGTTAAAACCAAACATTAAAATAAATAAACTAGCCATCTTGTTTTGACACTAAAGAATAAAAATACCATGTTGTATAGCACCTTATTTTCCACTCTTGATTTTGCTTCATAGAAAGGAACACAATCTCTTATGGTACCTCATTTATATATACTGAATTCCAAGTATAAATCACAGAAATAATATACACATAGATTATTAATGTATATATGTTATTTATATAAGTTAAGTGGCAAATGTATTTAAAGTCTGAATTAATTTTTTTACGCACAAGTTTTCAAGCTGCTTGTCCTTTAAATGAAGGGACATAAAAAAGTGTTTCAATTTTTAATTTTTTTCAACATTTTTACATTTTAAGTTTTTCTAGACTTCAGGGCTGAAATGGACAAGCTGTTTTCTTATGCAGAGTATTGCGTTTGTAAATCCATCACTCCACCAGGATAGCTGGCAAAGCTACCTCCTATAATTCTAGAAAATGGTCTCAGGGTAGAAACATCAGGCATGCCCAAGAGTGATACACTACTTGTCAGTTCAGCTAAAATTTACACAACACACAGCTAGAGCTAAAGAAAACTCTAACAAATGATATGGCACTTGGACAGCATACTCTGTCCAGTAATTTATAAGCACAATGAAAATTGCTTCAGATGGAGAACAATTTGCTTGTTTATAGTATTTCGGTTAGTTTTATAGATTCCTGTGTTTTTAGCTCTTCATTTTGAATATTTTATTTGAGGAAACCACATTACAATTAAATGAGGTAGAAGTAAGCATTGGTACCCTTATGCAGATGCAAGTCAAGACTTTTTTCCTTTTTTTTTTTTTTAGAAGACTTTTCTAAAATCATCTATTATCCCATATTCACATTTTGCTTTATGCATGTGTAAACATCATTGAGAAGCTGCAAGACCTGGCTGACTATCAACTCTTGCTGCCTCTCCATGAGGAAGAAGTGGTTGTTTGAAAAAATGTTGCTTCTTGCAACTTACAGCAGCTTCTTCTTCCAGGGTTCAGATGGCTGCTTCTCATCTCTACTGAGACTGACTTCCATTTCAGGAGAATGAAGAGCCTCCCAAGGACAGGAGCATTTCTCTCTTTCCCAGCACAGAAGAATGAGGGAGGATGACAATGAAACACTTTTCAATGGCACCAGGACTTAGCACCAACTTTTTTTCCCTTACTCCACACTCCCATCCTACATTCTTGTTGATGCACTGTGAACTTACAGACCAGGTTTCCCATCTTTCAGTAAGGTGGTCATTTTTGTACACTTATCCGCAGGAAACAAGGGAAAGGATTCACGACACCATGTGAATGCCCTGATAAAAGCAGACATGCTCAGACTGTAAATGAAGGATGAAGCAAGTGTCTTTCCAGCTCAGGTACTTTGCTTTCTTATTGAAGAAAGACTACTAAAGCAGCTAAAGGGATGCCGGAGTGGTCACCTTACATTCTCACCTTACATTCTTACAAACCTTTTACCTCTAAAAATATGAACCAGATATGATTAATTATACTGGTAGTCTATACATCTACCAACTGCACACAATTCAAAATATGACAGGCAGAGTCATATTAGCATGTTAACATATTAGCTGGTTACTCTTTTTTATTGACTTGACCAGCAGTAAAGATGAATTTGTCTGTCAGAGACAACATAGATGCCCCAAATCCTTTATCAAACTAAACTAACAAACTCCAGTTAAAAGCAAAAATTCCCTAAAAAAGTGCTATAGTTGGTCCAAAATAAACCAAAATGCATTATACATTTAATTGATGCTTACTTGCATGAAAAGGAGAATTTCCTAAAAAATAAAATCCTTCCAAGAAAGTCAACTGCAACTCCAAGGGCACAGTAAGGCCATGCAACACAATATTCACATTAGAGACAACCAAATTAACACTACATCATCAGCTAATATATTTACATGCCATATTACAATAATATATAGAAGCAGTAGTTTCACTCCTAATAACTTCATTAGTAGAACACTGTGAATAGGCTTGCACTGCAAGTTGCAGATACGCTTTTAAAATCCCCTCGCAGGTCCTATTTTCAATATCTGCCTCCCATTAGCTGAGTGCCATACCTATGGAACATAATTCTGAGTAGCTATCTAAGAAATGAATGACAGGTCTTCTGACACAGCATCATTCATGTTCAGGTCTACTGTGCTCTTCCTTTACTCGCCTTGATAATTATTTTTGCTCTTTCTCACATAGGTAAGAGGTCAAATTGTAGATTTAAGAGAACCTAAGGCTATGAAAATCATCATGACCATCTATGCTGACCTCCTGAATAATGCAGACAACATAATTACATGATTCCAAATTAAATCTATAAAATCCTGCTAAAGGAACAGTTTCTTGTACTGAATGACTTCCAATTCCCATTTAAGGACTTCAGACTCTAAAGAGCCTATCATATTCCTAAACTATTTGTTCCACTGGTTAAGTACCCTGAGTATAAAATTCTTATCTAAATCTGCCTAACTTCACCTAACATGCATCAAACTGCTCTGCCTTCTACCAGATGAAAGACCCTAACCCTAGAAATCTCCTCTACGTTGCTGCAAGTTTTACTTAACTCTCTTCATAAACTTCTTTAGTTACATTAGTATTATAGTGTATCTCAGTTGTGGAGATAATATTAATCCAATTCAGCAACTATTTTTGAGAAACAGTAAACCCAAGCTTATGGAGAAACACATGGGCAGAACATACATATTGAACACAGAAACAGAAAGACAGAAAAACAAGCAACCATAAAGCCGGGAAAATGATCTTACATTAGTTATCTAGCCTAGTTTCAAAAAAAATCATTGGACTGACCAAGTTCATCATACTATTCTTGCAAAATATTCAGCTGTTTGAAGCAAAATTGTATTTTGATCATTTAGGTAATTTATACAGACCAGAAATATTCTTACTCACAAACAAATCGAAAAGAAAAGAAAAAAATAATTTAAAAAGTAACTCAAAATTTTGGCATTTACCATGACTTAGTATTCTCATTCATCCCTAATCTTTCAACATCACTTCATCACTCCTTTCTTCCTAATTGTAATAATAAGCATGGCTATGTAAGTTAATATGTACTGAAAAAACCCCAACTAAACAGAATGAAAATATTTAAAATGTAGCCCCAAGGAACAGCTGAGGAAAAGCGCAAGGTTTCGTACTTTTAATAAAAGTTTAGACTGAACTATAGGTTAAAGGTTCTGTAACACACTAACAACATGGTTTCCGTTAGGGTATAGCTTTTGGATCATTACCAAGACAAATTTTAGCTCCTTGTACAATTCTAACCCTGTTTGCTATACAAACTTCTTTGCCTCATTCAACTCCTTCCATAAACTCATGACTGCCACCAAGACTGAAAGAAGTCAAATTATTTTTCTAACTCACAGTGAAAATACAATATTTATCATTTTCTACAGCTCCATCCTTTTCCCCATGTGAACAGGATTTTGTCTCCTTTGCTAAGCACCAATATAGTTTCAAGTATATCATGAGTAATTACTATATCAATATTTTAACTCAAGGTCCTATCCCACATTGGATTTTATAAATTTCCTACAAGTGAGTTAAACAGTATCATGTTTGACCAAACCAGATTTCACATGAAACTAATAACTATACAGAGTTAGGCTTGAAAACTAAATGACTGAAAAAATGCTAAAACCTTATAATGACTAACAGAAAAAAAAATATACTCCAAAAGGTATGGAACCATAAAATTATTTTCTGGAACAAACTAAAAATACTATCAGGATAAAAATATAAAAGCAAAGTGACCTAGCCAATTATAACCAATGTGAAAATGAGACACTCTGTTCAGACAGAGGAGTTTTCCTGAAGTGTTACATTAGTCACAATAAAGTAGGCAATTTGAGAGAAGTCTGAATGAACAAAAAGCTGGAATTTTAAAAAGAAAATTCACATGTTGACCAGAACTTCATATTCCTAGAAACTCTGAATGAAATGTAAGTCTTAAACTTCTTTTTTGCCAAATGAGAACAGTTAATTGCATAATTAGGAATTATAACAGCTGTTCCATAAGAAAGGAGAACCACTAATTAAAAACAAAGACAGGACCTCAAATGCTGCTTCTCATCTGGCTTCCCCTCAAGGCCCTTCACCATTTTTATTGCCCTCCTCTGGACACTCTCTATAATAGCTTAATGCCTTTTTTTATATTGTGGTGCCCAAAACTGCCCCCAGCACTCGAGGTGAGGCTGCCCCAATGCAGAGCANGTTTATCCAGCTGTGGGCTGGGCATTTCATCCAGAATGATCCTGTGAGAGACGGTATCAAAAGCTTTACTGAAATCCAAAAGGATTACACCAATTGGCTTCCCTTGATCAGCTGGGTGGGTTACCTTGTAATAAAAGGAAATCAGGTTTAAAAAGAAGGGCCTTCCGCTCATGAACCCATGCTGGCTGTGTACAATGACTGCATTGTCTTTCAGGTGCTGTGCAATACCTGCCAGAAAAATCTTCTGCATAACCCTACCAGGCACTGAAGTGAGTCTTCAGACTAAGAGGCCTGTAGTTTACAGGGTCATTCTTCTTGCCCTCTTCAAAAACTGGGACAATGTTGACCAGCTTCCAGTCAACTGGGACCTCTCCAGATTCCTAAGACCATTCAAAAATCATCAAGAGAGGCCTCATGATGACATCAGCCCGCTCTTTAGCTATTATCAAATAAATCCCATCATGACCTATAGATTTATAGGGATCCAGGCTAGAACAGCAGATCCCTTACAATTTCAGGGTCAGCTGAGAGTTTATCCTTCTCCCATTCACAGTCCTCCAGCTCAGGGTAGTGGGACCTTTTTAATCCATCACTGGTGTTGAAGACAGAGGAAAATAAAGCAATAAACATCTCCACCTTGTCTATATCCCTGTTTGTGGGGTGACCATCCTCATCCTCTAATGTGCCCATGTAATTTCTGCATTTAGTTTTACCATTAATGTATTTTAAAAAATGTATTCACTGTCCCCCACTTTTCTGACCTGCTTCAACTCCAACTGAGTTTTGGCCACACAGATTTTCTCCCTAGAATGGCATTCATCATCTCTGTATTCTTCCCATATCACCTGACCTTGCTTCCACAGGGTATATGCCTTCCTTTTCTACCTTATCTCCAAAAGAAGATCCCCGCTTAGCCAAGCTGGCCTTCTGCTTTGTCTGCTTGACTTCTGACATTTTGGAATTGCCTATTCCAGTGCCCTTAAGATGGACTTCATCACCTGCAAAAGCATTTTCCAAGGGGACCTTACTGACTAGTTTCCTGAGCAGCCTGAACTTTGCTCTCCTCATGTCCAAGGCTGAAGTTTTGTTGGCACTTTTCCTGCTGTCAACAGAGATTTTAAACTTGACTTCATGGTCTGCATACTCTGCCAAGACGACCACCAATCTCCACTCAGGAGACCCTATCTGTTAACAAGTAACAAATCAAGGAGGGCATCTCTCCAGGTTGGCTGCCTTAGTACCTGCACCATGAAGTTGTCATCCAGGTGTTTCAGGGATCTTCTGGACCTGATTAGACCAGGCCAGAGGGAGGATCAGTTGTTCATATAAGTGTGTGTCTAACTGCTTGTCATTTTCTTCTTATTAACTCTCAAAAGAGCTACCAGAAGTTTATGTTTGTTCACAATAAATTACCTCAAGTAAAATTCCCCAATTCCAGATTGCCTTATGACTGTAATACCTTAAATTTTAATACAGTGACTTAGTTTTACTAAATTTGAGAATGTGAGTTCCCAAAGATATTACAGCTGTTGTGGTAATCAGTAAATGGGCAGGACCAGGGGTTAGAAAAGTGAGAATAATCTCTATTAATTGCCTGACTGATGGTAGACTACATGTTATTGACTTTGACAACAACCAGCAGCTCATTCAGCACATGCATTCTTTGGAATAAGTATGAGCACATGATACCTTTTGCCCAGCCAACAGAAGCAAAAGGAAGCTGAGGGTACTACAAGCGTAAGTTTCAAAAAAACATGAGAAAGATACAAACAAATGTAGAAGGATTTGAAGTATTTCAGAGTGAATATATAAGGATATAAGGAGTACTGGTTTAGAAAGCTCTAAGGAGATCTAAGGGTACTTACTACAAAAAGATACCAAAGGAAGAGGGAGGTAGCAAAAAGCTGAATTTTACACTGTCAGGATAGAGGAGATATACAGTGCTCACTCCCTGCCCCCACCCCCAAAGAAAAAAATAGAAAGGTAAAAGAAAATTAATTCATTATTTTTGATTGAACAAAGTATTACACTACTCTAACAATAGAGAAATAATATAGAAAATGAGAGGTATGGGTTATCTCGTCAATGTAAAGATGTATGCTTTAACTTCATGGTGCTCTGGCCACCAAGGATGAGTAGACAATGGGGTACCACTCACCCTTCCCACAGATGCCAGTGTTAAGTAGTCAGGAATGCAGGACACCTGGGACCAAATATGACACCATGAGAAGTCTGCTTTCACATTTTTGTTCCCAAGAATGCTTACTTAACTCTGCAAGGTCTGCTCCTACACTCTCTAAGATTTCACTGGAAAAATGACAGAAAGTTATCTTTGATGACAATTATGCCAGCTTCCTTCAAGACTCATTTGCAATTATTTTTTCAAATAATTTTGATACTACTGATTCTACCCTTACTATTAGAAAGATACTCCTTATAAGACGTTTTATGTATAAGTGTTACATTTTTACCTTTTAGTGTGGGAAAAAAGAAAGTATTTTATGAATAGAATATTTTAACAAACTAATTAGTATGAACTTGAAAGCTATTAACTTGTTGAAAAAGCTATTAACATATTTTCATTATGCTATCTTGCAAATTAAATATCTATGAGACTCCAGAATCAGGTCTTTATTCTGAGAGGAAATGTCTCTGCTAAGGAGATTAATTTTTTTCCTTTTAATTAGAAAAATAAGGTAACATGACGAATGTGTTATGTTTCTCTCACACATATTTATAAGTGGTGTTCATTGCACAGTAAATGGTTAAAGATATCAGACTTTAACCTATTCTAAAACCTAATACTTTAGCTCCCCAAATAATAAATCCTTGCTTTTTGGCATGTTTCTATGCTCATGTGAGATTACACGTCTCCTTTTTGTTAAAGAAAGGAAAGAATTACACATATGAACAGCAAGAAGAATGTTTCATTTACTTAAAAATGAAGTAGAAAGAAAATGCTTTTTTGTTTTTTAAGGAAAACACTTCCTCACTTTCTTCTACTAAGAAAGTGAGGAAGTGTTTTGCTTAAAACAGTAAACCTCATCACAATTTAACACACAAGTTTAAAATAGTTAATCCCATAATGCCCTATCTCAATACGGTGCTTTCATGAACCCTGCAAAAATTCTCCCACGTTTGGACAAGCTGTGAATCTTTATAAATTGTGTTTTGCATATGCTCAGCAGAAAGTTGCTTCCAAAAGCAAAAGTCTCATAAAAAAAAAAAATTCCTACTGAGTACTCTCCAAGCTGGAGATGAAGGAGCTAATCTAGCCCTTTGTAGTTGCCTCTGTTCCAGGCTGTTACAATGCCAAAGACAAGAAGAGACAGCAAGGGAACATTTCCTTCTGTGCCTTTTGTTCCTTCACTAATTGAGCACTGAGAGTTCACAGACGAGAGAAGCATAAAAGACGCAAGGAAGACCAAAGACAATTAGGTAGATTAGACAGACAAATGCTATTGGAACAATGACACAAAGGTCAGAGGGAAAAAAATCATCAGAAGGGGAAGAAACTAAGATGAGACAGTTTTAGACCTGTATTTGCTCATGAGGGACAATGAGCAAAATCAGGACACAAAGTAAGGTGGGTATGATGTCAGGGAAAGAAAAGCTGTGTTAAGCAGATGTTGCCAGCTGAGAGGAGGTAGAGGACAATTCTGTACCAATATAACACATCCTGCTCAGAAACTGGAACTCAGTCTGAGTTTGCAAACTCAACCATCGCAGTGGTCAGCAAAGCGTGTCCTTTAACAACCTCTACAAGTTGGCCCCTGTATAGATGATTATCATCAGTGCTCTCTCAAATTAAGTACCAGATGTCTGTGTTATCCTAATGAGCTATGTGAAGATCAATATAATTCCACATCATGGATATTTTTTAGTTGGCTTTACTTTAGAACTTAGCAGTCTATGTTGATAAAACTACAATTTTTCTGAGGGATCGTCTTCTAACTGGATAATATTATATCCCAAATTACTTTTATCCCTTCCTTCAAATCATAAGTCACTGCTAGAGAAGTACTGGTATTACATCTAAAACTGACAAACAGTTGAAATGGCACCACCAGTAATGGGGCAAATATTCTTTAAAGATCTTTTTAATGCTTTCCAGAAAATATCATCACTGTCCCAAGCCAATAAATAATGTTATTGTTCGATAAAACATACACTGAATTTGTACTTCCACAGAAAAATAAAATCTTGTTGAATAAATGTGAGACACCAGGATCCCACTGATCATACATAATGAGGTGAAACAAATAATCTATTTAATTCCCTTACCAAATAAAAAGTCATTTAAGAAAAATATCTTTAACAGTAAGCCAATTTAAACAAGAAATCCATATTGTAAAAGCAATCTTTGTACTTATCATGTTTTCCTTATCTAGATAATCAAAAAGATAAGAGGTAGATGTGTTTTGATCAATGTGGCCCCATTTTTTCCCATTCAATTCTTTCTCTGTTTTTCATTGTTGGGAGGTCCCTAAAAGAGTATACCTTCTTACTTAGTTGCACGCAACACTAAACTGAAGTTTACAGTGAAGTTTAGACTTTAATATTGATCTTTTTATTATCATCAAATATAATGCAGACACATGGTACTGCCCCTGCTCTTGTGAAACCTGACACAAAGTAGGAGACACCTGTACAAAGTGCTGAAAAGGGATGCCAAGAATTCAAAATGAAAATTTTAAAATTAAAATGATAAATATTAAAGGATGGTCTCCCCAAAATGAATGAGATCCAAATAAGAAAAATTGTATACCTTTCGTATCTCTAGCTATTGTTCTGAAGATAAATCTTAAATCTAATTTCAGAGAAATGTTGACTGCAAAGCACAGAAAGCATATTTGTTGCATTAATAGGTACCATTTTACACAGTTACTTTCTAGATTAAAACTGCATTTTACAGTGATGCAAAGAACTGCAAAGCTGAAAAGAGGGATTATAAAACAGAAAGGGTAGTCTTCAGTTCAAGAAATATTTCTATTGCTCTCTGAGGAGATTTATTTCATCCACCATATAGCATGTGTCAAGAGTTATGCTGATCCTTCACCGAGAGCTAAGTACCCTGATAGTTTTTACATTACCATGCACCACAATAGCAAGCCTTGACATTGGTTTTAAGTGTCAGATGGAGCCTTCATTAATTGTCATCATCTTTAAGACATAAAAGAAACCCTCTCTCCTTGAATGTTATTACACAAAAAGTGTACATGTTATCTATATACAGCAAGAGCAAAAATGTTTTGTATTGTAATAATAATCATTTAGAATATATGGGGGAGAAAGTGTACTATTGTTAAACTGTCAGTCAAAACCCTTGTTATACAAGGATAGAACATCACATCCATCTATAACAGCCTTTTCTGTCAGTCAAATGTGTTGTTCTATACAAATCTAGCATCAATTTGATTTTTAAATTGGCAGCAGAGGCTCTAAAACATTATACTGATGTGATACCAATGTGATCTAAGTTGCTGTTGATATCAGAATACAATGCAGGTTTCTTCTAAAATCTATTTCTGCTTCTGCTTTTAGACATCTGCAAAACATAGATGATTTTGCATATATAAGTACATGAATAGTCAATTCAAATTTTTCTTCCATTATGTTCCAAGGAAGTGTTTGGTGATAATCTCTAATTTTAAATAAGAATAATTTGCAAAGTTTGTATGAGTGATGAAATTATTAATAATATGGACCCCATAAAACCCAAGAAATACTCCTGTTTATCCATGACTTACCTTCACTCAGACTAATATTAGTCGCTTTGTCTCAGCTATGTGTTTTATGAAAATAAAAAGCACTGAAGTCCTTCAGCATTTTTCTGTGACATTAGCTGCAGAATGAACTGAATCGGGACACACTATTTACTCACAAAAGAATGCAGAGTTGGACTTCACTCCTTGTCCCACGGAAAAAATGAACAAAAATAAAAAGCACAGTGAAATTTAAATTTTATTGTATAAAAAATACAAAATAATAAGACAAGCTTTGGCCCTTTTTAACCTATTCCCATGCACACGCTGACATCTACCATTTTTCTACTAAGTTACTAATTTTCTTACCTGAGTTCAATGTAAGCCTAAGAAAGCATATCAAATCAATCTTTCTGTAGATCACTAACAAATTTAATCACCCCATTTCTCCCATCTCTGAAGTGTGAAAGTAAAGGTAACAAAAAGTACAGGTTACCAAAAACAACAATAGGTTGTTGAGTTATATTTTTTGATATTTTGTTTTTAATTTCATATAGGAATCATTAATCTAGAGTGATTTATTAGAATCCTGAAAATTATTTGGGCATATACAACATATCAGACCTTTTCCATAGCCATAATCAGTAACTTTTAATATACTTGGTATTCACAACAACTGTATGGAATACTACCTCATGACAAGGTTCTAAAATCTTCAAGAGCCCTGGGGGCAAGTGCAAACAAATTGCTATTGAGATGATATCACCAACCACTTTTTCACTTAGGGCAAGTTCAGATGGATTGCTACTGAGATGGTATCAAAAATCTGTTTTCCACTTGCACTGTTTCAGTAACACCTACAGTCAAAAATCAAGGATGCCAATGCCTAAACCATCTACATTTTCAGAACACTAAAGCTTACAACTCTTAGTTAAGGCACAAGATGCAAGCTCATACTTTAGTGTACCAGCCCAGCTACCTTTTTAAAGAACTAAGGTAAAACAGCTGGCTACAGTAACCCTCAGTATATCAGACATAGAACTAGAATATATACAGAACTACTCAACAGTAGTTTTCTAAATCAGGCCATAATTCAAAAACTCCCAATACCTTACTTTTGTTCTTAGCTTCAACACGTTAAATTTCCAGTAAAGGACCTAATATTTCCATGATTCATTTAAAATTTAACACAAAAACTCTCTTATAAGATCTTACTATTTCATTCACGCCAGAACTGTGAATGCTTAATACAAAAGCAGTTTCTAAGGCAATCAAGAGTTTACACATCAGAAGTAATCATGTATAATTAACCCAATTAATATTTACAGCAGTATTTACTTATGTAGCATGTCAAAGGAGGCTAAAAAAATAGGCAGCTTGCATACTGGTACTGTGTACTGTCTTTCCATTCTGAAAAAAACTGTGCACAGCACATTGTATCTATTCAATTGTTAGTCTCACAATTCATGTGCCCAGTAATATTATGTTATCTGCTTGAGTTTATGTGCTTTTTAATTCAAGATTCAGTAGTTCTTATTCCTCTCTCAAATATCATTTGAAATATTTGAACTGGTATTTGGAAGTTAGTCTACAATTAAAAAGTGTCAACAAGTCAACAACACAATTCATAGAATCATGGAATGGCTGAGGTCTTGTCCAACTCCTGACTCAAAACAGCTGTGTCCAGTTGAGTTTTAAC
Source organism: Leptocoma aspasia (assembly GCA_013399835.1). Taxonomy (NCBI): domain Eukaryota; kingdom Metazoa; phylum Chordata; class Aves; order Passeriformes; family Nectariniidae; genus Leptocoma; species Leptocoma aspasia. The sequence goes on from VXAX01005707.1 coordinate 799,364, forward strand.
TACCTCCAGGGATGGGGACTCCAAAACCCATCTGGGAAACCTGCTCCAGTATTTGATCACCCTTAAAATATGAGGGACAGAGTAAACTGCTCACTTTCAGTTAATCGTTATATTGACAAAAATAATATATGCATAGTAATTCTGTTAAAAAAAAAAACACCAACAAACCAAAACCTAAATTTTTGGATGATGTTGTTTATTCTGCTTAGAAAATTGATCTATAGATACCAGCAAAGCTTGGAGTTTATTTTTCCCCAGAAGAAGCTTCCTTCATAAGAGTGCAAGTTCTCGATACTGTAAAAATAATTAGGACATACCTCCTATCTCTAGAAGTTTACAATATGTCATCAAAGCAGAATTTAGGTCAAAGAATCTTAAGTAAATAGAAACACACATAAAACCTTGGAAATTCAGTTTCCCATGGTTACAAAATAGACCTGTTCATTCTCTTCTTGATACGCATGCATACAAAACTGAAATTAGCTAAGGTTTGCTTTAACTTTCAACTTTCTTTAAAAATATCTTACATAGCCTAAAATATAACACTAATAAGAGTAACGATTTCTTTTTTAAAGAGTACTGGAGAACTGATCACAAATTACTAAAAAACCCCAAGAAAATTAATGTTTGAAATTTACATGAGGAAGAAAATTTTGATCCATATATTTTATACACTGGACTCAAATGTAAGGAAATACATTTACAAAACCATTCACAAGATTTTTCCAGGTATTTTAAACTACAGAGCTAAAGATATTACCATCACAGTCTCAGTAGATGTTTGCTACTTTCTACTAGAAACTAAGAAACACATAAGGTCAAAAATAAAATAATTATATTACCAAGAAAACTCCCAAGAAATCAACAACAAAAAACGCAAAAACAAACCTCAGGATCTGTCACTTCTCAAACAGTAAAGCTGAATTGTGAAATTGAGTTTATATAATACCTGAATCTGAAAAAAGAAAACAATGAACCAAGTTTAAAAGTGAAGGTTTGCACATAAACGCTTCTTCTCCTCCAGTATGTAAATATGAAGATTCATTCTTTCCCCAAATTTGTATTTTCAAAGAAAACTGCATCATGGTTGATTTTCAAATGCACAGAGACAGTCATGGAATACAGTGCATAAATTTCCACACTGACCATCAAATTCTAATTGTTACTTTGATTGATAAAAATGTCATATATCTATACAAGGTAAATTTGCCTATTGTACAATCGCTTTCATGGAAAAACCTGGCTCAAAAGATAGATTACATATATAATACCAAAAATTTTTCATCATCAATACACTGTTTTATGCATCATAAACTATGGAACAGAATCACTCCTCTCAAGAGATCTGCATCATCACCAGAGCTTCTGCCTGGCTGTATCAGGTGGTTACTATGATTTTTTTTCCTCCTTCTGTACTTCAATGATTGTGCCAGCAGAATACAGTTAAAATATACCAATCTTAAAATTTCAAAGCACAGAACAGATACTAATTTATGTCCTGAACACTAAGAAGCAAGCAGATATTTTACATACCTGAAAATCAAAGAAAGGTGAAGTGCTTTGTCTAAAGGCTCTTGGAAGAATGAGTAACAAAGCCATAATTAAAATTCAACATCAAGCTTCATGTTAATCCTCTAGACCTAACTGTCTTTTTTCAAAGTGCATGATTTGGAACATCAAAATAAGAATCAATTCAGTCCCTTTTCTCAATACATGCTTTCATGATAAAATAAAACATCACATTCAGCTTCTTCCTCTGTATTCACATGAGCAATTATCTTTCTTAGCAATCAAACTCACGAATTCACTTTGGATTACAAAAAACAATTACAAAGAAAGTCAAGTCACATGTAAAATTTAAATTCCGCATTCGATTTGGCTTCTACCTCTGTGTACTGAGGGGCCCACAGGAAAACACACATACGTGCCAGGTATGCTAGTATACCAACTTGCACTAGACCAATTTAATTAGTTTGCTTTCAATGCAAAGGTGCAGCACCTCAGCAATTATGAGATCGTTAATACAAGAGAGCATAACAGCACCTTTAGAGATCTTGTCTAACCTCTAGGCACACATATAACTCCCATTAAGACTAATGGGAGTCACATGTGTGTATCCAAGGGAGAAGAGACCCATTAAAACTGATACAACATATCCATTAATCTTCAGGTCACTCTTAAGGTCAAACATTATAAAAATGTTTATGAACAGTACTTGCTAGGTATTCACAGTGGCTACTTTGGTTTGGTACAGACCCGTGAGCAGTTAAGGCCATGGAAAATGTCTGCATTAAAAGCATCAGCGTGTTTCAAGTAGTGGCACAGAAATTTGAGTGCTTTTCTATAGTCAGAGGAGACATTTTTCTATCATATCCTGAAAGAATTAGAAGGGTAGAAATGACAGGGAAGGTTAGACACAAATGAAAACCTTGGACAAAGGTATGCTTTAGCTTTTCATTTTTCTTCCATCCCCCTCTCTTTCTTCATATTTCAGTCCCTTAGTTGTGGTTTTCTGCTCCAGGAAGAATATTAACAGCAGTGACTAAAATTCCCAGCCTACTACAGAGCCTACTACAAAGACACTACAAATAACATTTTGATTGCTAAACCACAGCAAACCACAATAATTTAAGTACTGTTTGTATGGAGGAAGGGAGTTTAAAGTGTTTCAAAGAGAAAGGTAATCTTAGTTTGCTCTCTATTTCTTCAGAGAGCATACCTGAAAACTCCCTTTTTCATCACTGTAGTATATTTTAAGCAAGCATGTTCTTTTCCAGTTTCCAAAACAATGTTATCTAGTCTATAAAACCAACTTGTTCAGCAATGAATTTGCTGTCCTTATCCACATTCAGTCCTGAGGGGAGAGAGAGCATTCTCAGCAGCATGAAGGCCAAATTACCTCCATATGAACAGGGCATATGTAACAGCAGGAGGAAATGTGTCAGATGAGTACAAAAATGCAGAAACGAGGAAACACTTCAGATATGAAGCACCCCTATTAATTTACTGTTTATTTCAGCAGCTGGAGTAAATAATAAAAGCTGTCTTCATCAAGAGTTACTCATGGACTATTCTGAAACTCAGCTTCCAGAACCCCTGTCCAAACTCTTACTCTACCTGTAAGACTTGTTCAGCACCGCCCTGTGACACTTCCTGTTACAGGGTCTGTAAGCATTCCAAGCATTGACAGCTTAGCCCTGCAAGCTTTTGCTCAGCTCTCCTGTGATGGACACAGCTGCCCCTGCAGTGTCAGGTCCAAACAGAGCCAAGGGCTCACCCAGAAAGCACGGCTGCCAGAGACAGCCACAGTATCAGCCCCGCCAAGAAACAGCACCTGCCTTCACTCTCGAGCTGCAGGTCCTCTATTGCCTTCCTCTGCTGTGCCCGTGCCACACAAAGTCTCACTTCACAAGATCTTAAATGATAAGCTCTCCTCAGTGCCCCACACAAGGAAGTGTTTTTCTTTGTTCCTAATTCAAATATACAATGAAAAAATGATAACAAATTAATTTCATGGTTCAGTTAACTACTCCTCAGCAGAAGTAAATTATTACACGGTTTTGTTCTAAAAAACAAAGCAAAAATTACCCCAAATACCTTGGTATACATAGTACACTTTAAATATTTGGGGGTGATAGTTTTTTATTAGTGGTAATAAACTGTCCACCTCAATGTTTTTCCATTAAACAAAAGAGTCTTTCTAGCTCAAAACACAGTTACCTCACTTTGCTTAAAATGCACTTTTCATGCAAAAAGATTGAATCCCCTTTTTGTGAAATCATGTGAATTAGCCCTATTCACTTGAAACAGGTATTCTAAAAGAGGAAGTACTCATTATTAACAAAGCTAGGCAACTGCTTTGCCTAACTGCTTTATCACTGCGAAAAATTACATGTAAATATTGAACAGAATTGCTCTTTCAGGATCCCGATATTCATAAATGTCTGCATTTTGTTTTGTGGTACCTGAGGTAGTCTGGAGTGCTATCTAATTTCTCATGAGTTAGTAAAAAATAGTACAGAATCCAACAATATGTGCCTATGGAATGCCCCCTGAGCAGAGATAACCTCAGGAAGTTATCCGAGGAACAATAACCCTTAATGTCGCCTGTGAACCTGTGTTCATGAATATGTCAAAACTAAATATAGTTATGGTTTGGAAATGAATAGATCACTATTTGAATATCTTTTAAATTTTATTTATTAAACACTGACAATTCTCCCCAACCTGTTCACAAAGTTCTCTTTTAGTTTGCTTTCCAGAACAGTAATAGCCAACTTCACAGCGCAGTTTGCCTCACCTAAGGTGTACAACACAACTAAATTATAGCTTTTGAATCACCTAAAATATTTTCGAGCCTATGAGGGACGACCTGACACCGATGCCAGTAACTAACCGAGCAACCACGTACCGAACAGTGCAACTGCTGGAGAAATACCACCCGCAGCGCTTTCAGGCTGTTGCCTCGCTCCTTCCCCAGCCTGCTTGTGTCTCCTCTCACGGGAGCCCTGTGAATCCTACCCGCAAACGCTCCACAGACCTCCCGCCTCCCCATGGACTCCAGCCCAGGCTGCCCTCGACCCCAAGCTGCTCGGTGAGCACACCACCCCAGGCCAGGAGTCCCTTCTCCCCGAGCAGCAGCCGCCACAGGCGCCGGCCCAGCGGCAAACGGCGGCACGGCCGCTCGGGTCCCACCGGGCCCACCGGGCCGGGATCACCGGCCCCACCCCCCGCCGCCATTGGCTGCTGCGCCTCACCCCGGGTCGCTGATTTGCTGTTCGGGCTGTCAGTCAAGCAGCGCGCGGCCCGCTCTGGCACGGCCGCCGTGCGGGAAGCCCTTCCCGCGCTCCGTCCCGGTCTCCCGGAGCGCTTCCTGCGCAGCCGCGCCGGGCGCTGGCCGGCGCAGTGCGGTCCGTGTGGCCGCCGCTCGGGGCAGCTGCCGCTGTGACCCGGCTGGCGGGACGCGGCTCCGTCCGCGCAGAGCTTCGCTGGGAGGCTCGAGGCTGAGCCCGGCGCCCCCGCGGAGTCGCGCAGGGCTGGGCCCGGCAGCGGCGCAGGTCAGTCGGGACGCGGGGCGGGACGAGACGGAGCGGCCGCGGCGGGCGGGAGCGCTGCAGGGGCCGCGGCCTTCCGCGGAGCCCATCTGGGCACGTCCCGCGGCCCGGCAGGCTGGGCCAGTCCCTTTGGCTCAGGCGCCGGAGCTCATGCAGGGCCTGCTTGTGAAAACTTGTGTTTGGCCGCCTGCGCTCCCCGGTCGTCCCCGTTCCGTGAGTCCTGCTGGCGCTCAGCCTCCCGGTACCGCAGCGGGCGGAGACGGGGAGCTTTCCAGCTAGGCCCAGGCGTGCGGTAAGAGAGGACAGAGCCTGGTGACGACCTCTGCGGAGAGGAAAGGGCATAATATCCTGTCAGAGGGGTATTATCATCCGAATTGTGATATCAGCTGAGAGACTGAAACGTTCATAATCTTCGAGTCATTCCTCTGACTGCCTACTGTAGGTGGCAAAGAAACCTAAAAATGAGGTTGGCACCTTTCCACTTTGTGTTAATCCAATTTTGTACAGCCTGTAAGTAACAAACCGTTGGTTCACCACAAAACGAATGTGGATTTGTTCTGAATGGCCAATGTGCTTTGACAAACAGACAAATTCTGCTTATGACATAGTCCATATTGGAAACCACAGCACTGTATTTCTTGGATGCTCTTTCACCTGTCAGTGTGAGGAAAGTGTTCCCTAAGGTCAAAGATGAAGTATAATTAAAATATGTACTAAATGATGAAGTTTGTACTAAAATTTGAGTACAAAATACTTTGCCATTTGATTTCATTTGAAGTTAGTTTGTTCTTGTCAGACTTTTTTGGAGCTTTTCTTGACATACAGTTTAGTAACAGTTGATGAAGTTTTCTTTTTAAGACTAATGCTATTTTTTTTCTTTTTGAAGATCTGTTTTATCAGGGTTTTCTTCTACAGATTGTTTTTCGTCTTTCTGCTGCAGTTCCTCCTCAGGAACTGTTTTTTGTTTGTCAAACAAACTGTAGTTTGTTCTTCACTTCTTGGTTGTCCATCATGACTAGTTTATCTAATGAAGTGATTAGTAGTAAAACACCTGAAAGTGTCATTGTTGGTACTTAATTAGAGTAGTAAATAAGCTAGTAAAGGGGGGAAAAGTTAACGTTTTGGGGTTTTTGATGCATGAAGTCATCAATTTCCATTACTTGCTATGGGGTTAAATTCACATCTATAAGATGTATAAATTAGCTCAGATGTATAAATTAGGGCTTTTTTTTTTTCCTTTTTAATTGTTAGTGGAAATTGAATAAACAAGTAGGGCACATAATCAAGAGTACTGAAGGGATCTGACACTTGCATTTTAATTCTTCTGGAAATTAGTGCAGAAGTAGATGACCATGTCAGTATTGAAACGTCTACTTTGGTTGCTAGGGCTTCTAGCATTAGGTGTTAGTAAGAATACTTTTTTGGAGTTAGTGCTGTGTTGATGGTTGGACTATATGATCTTAAAGGTCTCTTCTAATCTTGACAATTCTAGGATTCTGTGATTTACACTTTTAATTACCATGATGATTGTAGTGTTCTCCGTATTCTAAAGTTTTTGATTGAGTCTGTGAATTGGAAAGTGGAATACATTTGAAGCTATTGCCTGTGAAGGTTTTGAAAGGATCCTGTATTACACCTACTTTCTTGTCTACTAGTCTGGATTTTTTTGGGAGAGTCTGAAAGAGGTGGTGTGTTTGGGCCTTTTTATGTAGTGAGAGTTTGTGTGTGTATCAATATTTCAAAAACACCAGTTTTTGTGTTTTTGTGAAAATATATTACTTTATATTTTCAGTTTTTAAAGTAGGAATTGAGGATGTTTATTATTAAGTACAGAGGATTGCAAAATTGCGTTTATCTGGGGCTAAGGCAACTGAAATAACTCTGCTTAGCATTTTGCCTCTATTTTTACATCTTTTTTAGGCTTATCTTTGTTAAAACTTGTGGAGTTTTATTTGTCAGGAACATCCTTTTCAGCAAATGAAAAAATATCGGTTCCCATTAATGTTGTTTTAATTAAGTAAATAATTAAAATTGGATATCTCTCTGTATGAATGTCAAAATATCTTTTACTTTTCTTAGAAATGTTGAAAACTCTAAAGTAATAGTAGCAAATTTAAATGTATTTGAATCAGCTCATGCTTGCATATCTCATAACTAATCTTAGAACTCTTAGTATAGTAGTACAGACATATAGAATATCATGTTCTGAATTTATTTTTTTAAAAAATAATTTCTTAGGTAATGGGCCTTCAGATGCATTATGGATCTACCCATTTATTAAAGGGCTCCCAAGTAGCTAGAATGGCATGTGTCAGCTCATGTTCATTGAGTATTAGGGGTTGGGCTAGATATATGTCTGTTCTGTGCAAGGAGGGTGTTTAGATTTGGGAGGGGAATTTTTTTGTTTGTTTCACAGCTCTGTTTGTCTCCTGTTAGATTCTTTTATTATTCACCCATGTCTGTAGGTGAAGACTGTAGGTTTAATCTCATTAAAGACTGTAGTGACTCTCAGAATGGTTTTGATACTGAAGGTGATCCAAGACATGTAAGAAATAAATGTTCCTGTAATGGACTAAATGAAATTAAACTAAAACTTTCAAACAGGTATTATTAGTATATAAAGACTTGATTGAACCCTTCATTGAATAGGGTAGGAAAGGTAATTTTTATACTCTGTAGTTTTTGACACTGTTACTAATCCAAGGACCTTAATTTGTTCTTTGACATCAAATGCTGTGGTGTAAGTCAAGAAGGACATTTTACCTTCTCTGTTTATAGTCTTTTGAGGTGAGAGTCTTGAAAATGGCTAAAAACTGCTACCTAGAGAATATTTGTGAAGGAAGGAAACAGGTTTATGGCTGCATAGTTTCAATACCAAGAATGTGGTGTAAAATAAATGACTCTTCAATATATAAATTGTCGAAGTGTAAGGAGTGATAGCTGAATCCAGTATTAACATATAGCTGGATGTAATAATGAAACACATGGTCTTCCAGGTGGAAAAAACCTAAATATTTAATTACATGTTCAAAATGTGAGATAGTGGGAATGTCTTTTCTTATTTTTTAAACATATGAAAGTAGTTTCAAAGCCATGAGGTTCAGAGAGAAGGGAAGGAGGGGACAAAGAAGGGAAGAGATGGACAGCTTCTTCAAGGAAAATTAGTAGTAAATTAAACAGTAGACAAAATCAGTCAACAATTTGAGATTATAATTTAAGTTCCTTGTTACCCACGTGTTTTATTTCTCTATTGGTTATAATGGCCGGCTCTTGCAAAACTTTTAGAAATTCCACAGCATTGTTGTTGCACTTGGAATTTCTGCATTTATTCAGTGAAAACAACAATCAAGAAGATGTAAAGAAACAAATAAATTATGTCCACCTGAAGCTAACTGATAAGCTTCAGACATAAACACAATTTCATTGAATTAGCTTGTAAGCATGGTGTGCTCCAATAATAATAATTAAGATGATAATAAGAAATGTGAATAAACATTTGAATTAAAAGATAGCACTGTATTTAATAAGAAATGTTCTTCACATACTACCAATAAATTCATTCTATATTAATGTCAGTCTAACTGAAGAATAAGATACATTACTTTTTTGATACCTTACTTCTTAAACCTTTTAGGTATTTAATGATTTTTGGGCAGAGAGGGCTTTTTTAAGACTCTGTAGGTAATAACTTTTTCAATAAAAAAGTTCGCTGTGTTTGTGCCAGTTTAGCAATATTTCCTTTAAGCTATATGGTCTCTGACAGAAACTAATGTAATCTATTTCTTATTCAGTCGGTTAGTGATATTAATGCCGGCTTTCTCTGAGAGCCTGGGTTAAGAATAAGAAAGTGAGATCGTTGCCCTGGATTTTAGGAAAGCAGGCTCTGGCCTCTTCAGGGATCTGCTTGGAAGAATCCCCCAGGGTCAGGCCCTGGAGGGATGCAGCAAAGCTGGTTGATACTCAAGGATCACCTCCTCGGAGCTGAAGAGCAGTCCATCCCAACAGTTATGGAGTTAGGCTAAAATGCCAGCAGCCGTGCATTGACCAACAAGGAGCTCGTCACGAAAGTCACACATTAAAAGTAAATGTGCAGAAGCAGGAATGGATAACCTGGGAGCAGTATAGAGACAGTGTCTGAGCATGCATGGATGTGATTAGGAAAGTCAGACTCTACCTGGAGTTGAGTCTGGTGACGGATATCAAAGACGACAAGAATTGCTTCTGTAAATACACCAGCAGCAGGAATAATATTAGGGAAAATGTGGTCTCGTGGCTGAATGAACAGGGAATGTGGAAAAGGCTGAGGTTATGCAGGCTGCCTTTGCTTCCATCTCTACTAGCAAAGACCTTCAAGAACTGCAGAACAGTGGGAAAAGCCTGGAGCAGGAGAGATGTACACTCGGAAGAGGTTTAGGTCATCGCAAGTTAAGTAAATAGGACATAGATAATGCTTTGGGAATGAACCTATGAGTGCTGAGGGAGCTGGCTGATATCATTGTGAGGACAGTCTCAATAATCGTAGGACTGGGAGATTGAGGAACTGGGAGAAGTGCCTGTAGACTAGAGGAAAGTCAATGTTTCTTCTGTTTTCAAAAGGCCAGGAAGAAGTACTCAGAGAACTACAGCCTGATCAGCTTTACCTTGATCCCTCAGAAGGATGGAAGGTGATGGAGCAGCTAATCCTGGAAGCCCTTCTAAGACACATTAAAGAAAATGATCAGGACTAGTCAGCATAGATTTACCAAGGGGAAGCCATTCTTGGCCTACCTGATAATTTTCTACAATGAAATGACTGGCTTGGTAAACAAGGGGAGAGAGGGGAGTAGATACTTGCATCAGTAAGTCTTTGAGCAGTGTCTCCTGTGACATCGTGTGGAGAAGCTGCTGCAGTATGGGATGGGTGAGCAAATAGTGAGGTCAGCATAAAATGTGCCAAACAGATGGACCACAGGGAATGGCCATCAGTGCTGTGAAGTCTAGTTAGAAGCTGGTGACTACTGTTGTACCCCAGGGGTCAATACTGTGTTCAGCCCTGTTTAACATCTCCATTAGTGATCTGGATGATGCAAGGTGTGCAGTTAGAAGATGATCATTTTGTCAATTAAAATCAGTCTTTCAGTGGAATACTCTAATGTAAATCTCTCCCTAGCAAGGTCTGGTTCCCAAATGTTATTAGCTATTTAAGAAGAACATCTGAACTCATGCAATTTTTCAGAACATCCAGAAAGTTAATTTAAATTTTCAACCTAAATGATAGTACATTGTTTATGACTTTAAATGGAAATGTACTCATTCACTGTATTGCTGCTGCAGTTAATGAGGACAGCCACTACAACTTGTTATCTCTCTTGTACTGAAGAAGTTTACTTCAGTGTGGTGTTTTCAAGCAGGCTGCTTATGCTATTTTGAGGTTTTTCTTGAGTTTTCTTGGTCTGTTATTTTTTAGAGATAGGTTGGGCTTTTTTTCCTTTTGACAGCTATTAGCATACATACTTTATCACTTAGATCACTGAAGAGAGTCACACCCTTTCTGTTGATCTCATTTGAACTAACAGGCATGCTCTCAACATTTCCTGCTATCCAGCCCTCTCTGTAAAGTTAAAAGCATCAAATTAAAAAAAAAAAATGGACAGTGTGTTGTGCTAAAAAGATGCAGGCTTGTAGTCAGATTGTGCTGTATATGCACAGAGAAGGTAGCTGACTCTCTGTTCTGTAACTTCTTCAAGAGCTAAATTTTTCCTGCAACCATACAGCTGACTTACAACTACAAGCATCATCAGTTCACATTTAACTTTTCAAAATCTTCAGGAAAGGATGCTGTCTGTAACACAACTCTGTCACAGATGGGTGTAGGGTTTTTTTGGTCTGGAGGTGCCATACAAGAACTTCAGATGTTTGAGTTTATTTCAGACTCTTTTGAAAAGGAAAATAATTCAGATTTTTCGGAATCTGAAAGGGGGAAAATTAAGAGGGAAATTTAAGGGAAATTAAGGGGGAAAATTAAGAGAAATAAAGAACTTTGAGGCAGAGGAAAAAGAGGGCATACACAATATAGGAAGGAAGAGGAATTAGACCAATGGTGCAACTCTTGATCCAAGGCTGATTCTGACTGACTCTGGGCACTTTCTCCTTCTCCTGCAAGGAAAGACCTGAGGAGGTTTTTTACCTTTAGGAGAAAGTTGAATTGAATGCTGCTAATATTCATTGTGTTAGTATCAGTAGCTGCCTGGGAACAATGTCCCTAAAAATCTTGTCTCTGACACTCTTTATCTCCACTCTTGGTTTTTGCTAATACTCTGAGTGGGGTTAGAAAAGAAAGGAGTTAATCAAAATTTAAATTCTAAGAAAACTTGAAAAAAATACATTAAAATAATAGTATTCAAAAGTAGTATTATTTCTGTAGGCAGAGAAGCAGACAAAAAGTATCACAGGAGGGGTTTGGTAAGGAGGAAAAACTTTTCCTGGAAAGGAAATTAATATAATGCCATGACACTGTGGGGCATAACTAAATCATGAAGGGAAATACACATTGGAATTGCAGAGGGATTTCAGAAGCTGTAACAGCATACAACTCAGGCTGCATAGCAAGGAAGTTATTATCCCTCTTCTAAACTGTTACTTGTAATACATGTATGCAACCATTCAGTTGATTCTAAAATGCTAATGAAGTTACAGGATTGAGGAGAAGTGTGGTGGAAGTGTATCAGTCTTCCCTTGTGTGCTTAAAGTTCCCATAATTACCAAGTAATAAAATCGTCAAGGACTGGGGACACTGAGCACATCAAATTTTCCCATCACCCCTGGTAGTCATTGTGTATGCCAGATGTTTCAAAGTACAATCATACCAAAAAAGCTAAAAGTAGGGAGAAATTGCACTTATTTAAACAGAGTAGCCTCTCACAAGTCTGCATGAATCCTACAGGGGACTTGACTTGTATGAGTAATTCTTTTTCTTTTCATTTTTGAAAGACAGCTGAAAGTTTCGTTATTTGTATTTGCAGTGTTGTGGTGTTTTGCTTGCACATTCAGCACATTGAACTTGAAGATGAAAAGAACAGTTCTTTGAGTCAAACAAAAGGCTTGACTTTGTCTTGCTGTTGACTGGTGGTGGATGTAAGAGTATGATGCTGAGATTCAAAGGCAGCTGGTTTCACGATTACCTGGTTTTCCTGACCCTGTTGTTTTTTTTACTGGTACTGCATGTATCTTATCTGATTCTGTGGTGACCTGTTTGTGTACTAAATCTGCAGAAAAATGAGTTTAAATAGGTTGGGCTTTTGCCAGTTCAACATGCAAAAACGATTCAATTGAAGTTCAAATGAGTGCTGGTGCTAATCTGTAAGATAAGGACAGAATAGATAATAAAAGGAAAATAGGAGACAGTGACTGTAGCTGTCGAAAATTACATTACTTTAGGTTTTTAGAGAACACAAGCCTGAAAAATGAGACATTTATATCAAGTAAAGTACTGTTCTTTATCCTTGCACCAGTTGAGAGTTCTTGATTATAATTAGATCCAATTATTCATAAGTTGTGCCATATAATACAAAGCCAAAGCTTAAAACATGGAGTGAACAGGTTTGTCTTTTTATTGATGCAGGACTTTATTGGTTCTAGCAAATCATAAATATATACAGTCTATAACAACACTGTTTTTACATAGAGTTCTCCTTTTGGTACAGATGTGGACAGGGGTTAATTACGGCTTAGTTAGGCATTTAGGACAGATTTTACTGTTCTCATCTAGTAAGTATTTCTAATAAAAAGTTAAAGGACCTTATGTTCCTTCAGTGCAGTACTTAGATCAGCATTGTTACACTTGCATATTGCAGAATATTCATGACTGTGCAGTTGGTATGCATATGTATGTGAAAAGGAAGAAAGTTGGAATAAAATCTGGGCAGTGACTGTGTTTCATAAATGATAAGCATAAAGTGTTTAATGCAAAATTGCAGGGTTCTGTCATCCGTGGTAAATTGTATCACAGTATATAGAGCAGGTGTTGCTTCTGAATCTCTTGTATATATCTCCTCAATCTTCATCCTGGCATCTCCATACTTACCTGATGATCCATTCATATGAATCAGACAGGTTGGAGCAGAACAGACACAGAGCTGTGAAATAAGAATTTAAGTTAGATGACTTTTTGTTTGTTATTTAGTTAGTTTTGAATGGAAGAAATGTAAGGAGGGGCATGGAAAAGATGCATAAAATTGGTGTTGACACTGTGCTTGAGAAATAAGGTGATGTGGGATACAGTGCCCTTACAACAATGAAATGCAGATGTTACATATATCATGAGGTATATGACCAACTTTTCAGAAAAGCAACAGTAACCAGCAAAGGAAGAGTTATGACTATGACTGCCCTCACTGGAAGGGTTATGGCTATAACTGCCCTCACTGTGCTCACAACTGTGCATTCATGTTCTGTCATTGGACCGTTCTGAAATGGAGCTGCATACCTCTGCCACCAGGTGACGTTTCACCTGCTTTACACAAAAGTTGGCACATTTACTAAGCCTTGTGTTCTTTTCACTGCTGCACATGCATTGCAGTGAAAAGACTTAGCTGTCCTTTTACCAGAACCTCAGGTCTTCATCACACCCAGTATGTCTTCAAATACAAGAGTCTCTCGGTCATCTGTTGATCACATCAGCAGGTGAGACCTACATTATTACCTTAATGCTTAACTTTGCTTAGCTTTTACACTTCCTGATACTGGTTTAGTCAGAGATGTTGCCCCTTCCTTACAAGGGGCTGTTTCTTCCCAGCTAACCATCACAGTTGCCACTGTTCAACTGCTTCAACCAAATCTCTCTTCACCATTTTAGTTCATCAACAGTAAAGGTAAGGCACTTCTCCAAATAATTGCCATTACCTAGTTCCAAAGAAAAGTCTGTTGTGTACAAGGCACATATTTTGCTCAGCATCTAGATCAAGGGATTTTTAACCATGTTTTTGAAGTCTTCAAGTTATAATGCAGCTTTGTTTTTTACACTTTTGGGTTTTTATCACTGATTGCTTTAAAAAAGAACAACAGCTAGATTTCATTTAGTAACAGAGGATGAGAATTCATAAGTGGAACTGACATGTCCCTTTAGAAATGAATTTGTAATTTGATGTACTGAGGAGCAGGACAAAAGAGGAAATAAGATGAGGGAGGAAGAGAAAAAGGATATGGGATTAAGAATAATAGTGATGGAACATTAGCTTGTTATGTGTTTATCTTCCTGTTCATCCCAATAAATGAAAATTAGGGCTTATCAAAAAAGTTGGTAGGATGATGCTGTCTCTGGCTTCTATACTATGAGGACTACAAATGTACTTTGAGCTTTTATAGCCTTGAATTTAGCATCACAAATTTTAAAAGGTAGTATTTTAAATATTAGTTATGGGGTAATTATCAGATCTGGTTGTTTGGATCTAATAATCTGTCTTTTAAGAGTGCTGACTGGTGACAAATTTATTTGAAGTCAGTAGAAGCTTTTAACATTCAGAATATCTTAAGGAGTGGCCAGTAATAGTCTTGGTTGCTAGCATTCTTCGAGGGGATGTGTTACACTGATGTGGGATTTTCAGTTTCCATCAAATGCTGACAGAAATGACTGATTTACAGCTTCTAACAGTGCAGCACTTTCCTGCTGCTCTTCATTACTGTTGTATCAATTCTGGCTCTTCTGAGCTGGTTTTGATTTTGTAACTTGAAGCCGTAATATTTTGATTCTGGCAGGTAGTTTATGGAAGATAAATCAATGAGGTATCATTAATGTTTCCTTGCTGTCTCCAGGCATTCAGCAGTGGCTAATCTCTTGTATCTCATTTTATGAAACCTAAGTTTACTGAGTTAAAATTGGAAAAATGACTTGTGGTTTGAATGTGTCTTTGTCTTGTACTTGGTCTTAGGACCTTAAATGTAACTGTAGCACTTAGGATTCTGGGATTATTTACTAGTTGCTCACTTAACCTTCATAATAAAATTCTTTATTTTATCTATGAGATTGATTTGTTACACAGTCACAGTGTTTTCCTTGAATTCGTCTATGTTGAGAAATAGTCCTTTCTTCCAGGAATATAAGAAACAAATAATAGTTTCTGTGATTGCAGTCTGTTACTGACTTTTCAATTAGTGTTAGTAGTTATTCCAAACAGTTAAATAATCAATTTATGTTCTTTAGAAAATGATAGGTATTTGTCTGAAGAGTACAGAAATCCAGACAGTAATACAAAATCTTTTTTAAGGTTATTTGAGGTAATGATATAGTGATAAGTTAATTTTACAGTGATTAAGAGACAACACAGTTGGGGCTCCCAATTAGACTTTGATCTGAGGATATTTCTCTCTGCACTTGATAAGCAGAAGAAAGAGATGAGAATTAATGGTGAGACATGAGGCTTTGAGCAGCTGGGGGTCCATGTTCTGTGTTATGAGAGTTGGTGTAAAGGAAGATTTTAAAATTAACTGAATACGTATCGTTTGATTTCTAATCTTTAAAATTTATTGATTTTTAAATTGACATCTAAAATATTCTCTGCTATTGAGAGTACCCAAAAAGAACAGTTAAATGATACACATTTTCACAAAGAAAAAAGTAGAACACTCCACATAAAATAAACATCTCAACATTCTTGTGATGGGTGGAAAGGTAGTTTTCATTGCTGTGTGTTGGTACCCTGACTTTATGAACATCAAAGGAGGGATAGTAAACCAGGGCTATGGCTTGCTTCACTGCTCTCACACACACCCAGTATGGCAATGCTGAATGCACAATACCAAATGTTGTAGCTCCTGAAGGAAAAAGGGGCTGTGTGTTAGTGTTGTCTCCAGAGAGGGGGTGATTTCTAGCATGCCCGCTCTACATACTGCTTCCCCATGCTTGCACCAGTGATCTCAATGCTGGGACTTGGCAGAGTCTAGTCTGTTGAAAAGGCTGAAAATTTGTTACCTTTAATGTATATCCTGCTGTTTCTTTGTGTGGAGACAGTTTATAATAATAAAATGAAATAGTAATAGTGAATGTTAAAAGAGACTTTGTATCATGAATTCTTCCATGGCCTGGAAATTAAAAGAGTTGTCCAGGCAGAAGTAATACAATGTGATTAGCGATGAGTATAAAGGAATAGCATAGGAATGTAAGAGTAAAATTGATGACTCTGAAGAACAAAATAAGTTTCAATTTACAAAGCACAACAAAAGAATCAGTGAAAGGGTCCAAAAATCTGAGTAAGAGGAGGCACAGAGGGATAAGTCCATTACCTAGATCTGTTATCAAATAAGAAAGGAGAACAAGGAACATACTTTCAAAGACTGATTCTTTCCTTCATACTTTGTAAAAGAGATATATTGTGACCTGTTACTTTCATAAAATTAATCTTAGACAGGAAATAAGAATGGAACCAAAGCACAGAAAGAATAGCCTAAGGAATCTTAATATAGATGTGCTCAAGTGGCAAATCCTAATAAAATTCATCCTAGAATGATTGAGGAATTAGGCTCTGCTGATTTTATTTATTTATTTAATATCCCAGAGGGTAGAAATAGCCAGCAAAATGGGTTTGTGTGTGTCTGGTTTTGTGCCTCTTTATTCTTCTGTTAAGAGAATTATTGAAACTGTCAGTTTTGATTCCAAATAAAGGTTCAGGACTAAATAGTTTAGCAATTAATTTGTATCTAAAGATGTGTAGAAGAGAGGGTGAAACAGCCAGTATGGTTTGGTGAGACCTGTTTGTAAGAAACCTCAATATTTTTCTCTTCTATATAAGATTTTTCTAGATCGTAAGAGGAAAACTTCAGGTACAATGCAGGTTTATTTTAATAAAGTCTTTCTCCCTACGTGAGCAAACTAGGCAAATGTAATATCAATGTTGTCTCCATTAGATGTTGATGTTATCAGCATCAAGTTGAAAGATTGCCTTTACAGAGTAATTATCTCTAGTACCCTGTCAAGATGAAAAGGCATTAGTGAGTTGCATGATGGAAGAGAACACATACTTAGAAAAGTTACTGATGATACAAACTGGAGAGAGGTTGAAAGTTCAGGGTTTTCTTTTTTCCTTTGTTTTAAACATAAGACCTGAATCCAGAATACTCTTGATGAGTTTGGAAAGTGTAAAATCAACAAGATGAAAAACATTTAACATTAAAAACTCAAAATGCATTAATCCAAAACAGGAAATAATTATTCAGATAGAAAAATGGGAGAAAAAGACATGAAGATATAGTAGATCTCAAGGTGAATTGCTGCTGGGAAAAAAAAGTGAAGTTGTTGTTTTGTTGTGGATTTACTTGGGTTTTTGGTTTGGTTTGGTTTTTCTAGAGGATCATACCAGGCATGTTGTAGGAAAGCAGATATTGTCTAGTTTGGCAAATCTCTGGGTAGTTGGTCCTCTCATACGCCTTGCTGCTTTTTGCTCTTGAGAAGGTGAAGCAAAATGGAAATTCTTTTCTGTTCGTAAAACACTGGAACAGGCTACTTAGAAAAACTGTGGAATTAGCTTTCTTGGTAGTTAAACACATGTCAATATATTCTTGAGCCTCTGTTCACGCTGCGTTAGGATTTGGTGGTCTCTTGTAGTCCATTCCATCTCTCTGTAAATACAGTGTTAGACTACAGAATGAATTAGATTGGAAAAGATCTTTGAGCATCAAGTCCAACTTATGACCTAACACCTCCTCATCAACTAAACCGTGGCACTGAGAACCATGTCCAGTCTGTTTTTTAAACACCTCCAAGGATGGTGACTCCACCACCTCCCTGGGCAGGCAGATGATGCCCAGTCTCTCTTTCAGTGAAGAATTTTTTCCTGATGTCTAAGCTAAACTTCCCCGGGTGCAGCTTAAGACTGTGTCCTCTCATTCTGTCACTGGTTGCCTGGGAGAGGAGGCTGACCCCAACCTGGCTATAACCACCTTTCAGAAGTCAGCAGTCAGAAGGTCTCTCCTGAGCCTCCTTTTCTCCAGGCTAAACACCCCCAGCTCCCTCAGTCGTTCCTCACAGGGCTTGTATTCCAAGCCCCTCACCAGCCTCGTTGCCTCCTCTGGACACACTCAAGCGTCTCAACGTCCTTCCCAAACTGAGGGGCCAGAACTGGACACAGCACTCAAGGTGTGCCCTCACCAGTGCCAAGTACGGGGAAGGAATGACCTCCCTGCTCCTGCTGGCCACACTAGGGTGCTCTTGGCCTTCTTGGCCACCAGGGCACACTGCTGGCTCATGTTCAGTAAGCTGTCGACCAGTTCCCCCAGCCTGGGCATTGTCCAGCTGCACTGTCCCCAGTCTGTAGTGCTGCAGGGGGTTATTGTGGCCAAAGTGCAGGACTCAGCACTTGGACTTGTTAAACTTAAGGTTGTTGGACTTGGCCTATCTATCCAGCCTGTCCGGATCCCTTTGCAGAGCCCTCTTACCCACTAACAGATCAACACATGCTCCCAGCTTAGTAAATCTGCAGATTTACTGATGGTGGGCTCAGTTCCCTCATCCAGATCATCAGTGAAGGTATTAAACAGGACTGGCCCCAGCACTGGTCCCTGGGGGACACCACTGGTTTTTTTTTTGCAACCCTTAGGAACAAATTTTGTTTCTTAATTTAATAAATACGTTTTTATTTTGCTTCTCAAAAAGTGATTTGTCAGATCATACTTAAAATTATTTTGAGGCTTCTGCATATATGTCTATTTGTCATCTAATGATTATGCTAGAAAAGCAGGGAATGTGATTGCAGTAGCTCTGAGATAGAAACCCCTTGATTACTCATCCACAACAGAAAAGCCCTGTGGAAAAAATGGCACCCAAGAGGTTACTTGAATTTGTATGTTTCTGCAGGCAAAGTTTACAGACCTGTAAATTTAAATGCAGAATTTTTGTGGGCAGAATGCATTGACAAATATGCCTGACGGTAATACATCTCCTACTGATAGTCCCACAACAGGTCAATAATAATGCTTATATTGATAGCAGCAATGTGAGATGTTACTTGGTATTATAGCTAAAATCCATGTTATCCCCTTAATTATAATTACATTAATATTGACAGGCTGTTGACAATACTTACATTACTATTGATAGATTTCTGTCAATAACATGCTTCCAAATAAAATATATTCATTCATAATTTCTACAATGCTCAATAACAGCACTAATACATACCAGAAGAAATTCCTTTTTCCATAGTGATATATAGTATTTTTTTTTGTACTGTACAAGTGGGATTGTTTATTTGTTTGGTTAAAAAAGACAAAACAGACAAAATATAGGTTATTTAAGAAAGTAACATTTTAGGGTTTTTTGGTTTGTTTTTTTTTTTTTCTGGCAGGCAATTTTTTTTTCTATGCGGTATCTTTGACAGTGTAAAGAAAGAACCTTACAGGTATTTATGTAAAAGGTTCATCACACATCGAGTTTATTATATATCTGAATACACCTGTCCCTTTCATTACTGGGTCTATAATTCTGGGTTCTTAAGTTTTAAGCAACTTAAAATAAGACTTAGAACAGTAAGGATTTGACAAATACAATTTAATGAAAAAACATGGAAGAACACTAACATTCTATATATTCTGTGTAGCTCAGCAAAATATGGAATGCAAAAATAACATTTAGAAAAGTGCAAGATAAGTGTCTTAACACTTACAAGGTGTGTTTTTATCTAGTTTTAAGCTACTATAGTTCTCATTTATTTCTACTGTGGTACTACTGTCTGCAAAAACAATATAAACTGAAAAACAACAAATTTCTGAAAGGACTTTGCATAGAAGTAATTTTTAAAGGGAAATTTCCTACTATAGCAAAATTGAGCTTAAAATTTAGGGTTGTTCTCTCAAGGAAACAGTTGCTCTTATTCAGATCGTTAGGACATTTGAAGACAATTTAATAGACAATGCAGATTTCAAACTATCACTTTTAGTATTTGCCTATGGGAAGTAAAGATTTTCCCTTTAAGTGCAAGAAAACCTTAAATCAATTGAGAAGAAAGCATAGTGGATAACAGAATACTAAGCACACTGAAATGTGCTTACACATTAAAATCAGAAGTGTATGGATATAACCTTTAGGTAACTTGTGGGGTCTAGTTAACAGCCATGGCCTATGGCAAGCCTTAAATGTTCGTAGCAGGAAAGAACTTAAGAAAAATGCCCAGATATATTGCTTGAATTGAGAACACTTAATTGTTCATCAAAAAGAAAGCTTTCCCTTTTTTTACATAGCTATGTTACAAGCATAATTTAAAAGATAGCATCCTTATTGTTGTTTGGTATTCTTCCTTTTCCATATGGTCTGTATAAACATGACTAAAAGTTCAATCAATGTGATAGCTGGTAATTCAGGAAGAGACATTAAACTTGACACTATTAAACAGTATATATGGTGTTGATTCTTATTTTTTTAAAAAGACTTGTTGGATTTGGCAAAATTTCAAAGGTTAATGAACAGTAGTTGTGCTGCTTGGGTGCGTTGTCTCAAAAGTGGTTCCCATTTTCTGTATACAAAGTTCCAGTGCACTCTGACAGATTCAGTGGAATTATTTCCTTCAAATACAGTTCTGTATGGGATGATGGACATGAAAAAAAAAAATACAAATTAGATTCTGCAGTGAGTCAGTGGGAAGGTCAAGCTCCAAGTCCCAGAAAGATCTTTACAACATTTAGTCTACTCTCCTGTGAAAATTGGGAATCAATTAATTGCTAAAACAGGCATCATCATCAGGCATCATTTTGTCAAGTTTCAAGAATTTCTGGGGATGGAGATTTCAGTTTCGGTAGAAAAAATGTTCCAGCTTCCTTGGGTCCAATTGGAATTTGTCATGTAGTGACTTAACACACAGTTGCCTCTCTTTATTTCATTGCATCTCACAGAAAACTTGGACTTAATCTTCTCTGCAACCCTTAGGAAGCAGATTATTCATAGACCACATTTTACCTGCCTTATCTTTCAAGTTGAATAATCTGAGTTCCTTCAAGCTCTTCTCATATGTCAGGACCTGGGGTTCCCTGATTATGTTAGTTACAGGACTCTTCTCAGTTTGTTGACATTTCTTTCTCTTCATAGAAAAGAGGCTAAACTGGACTTAGTGTCCCAGGTGTAGGCTCACCAATGCCAAGTGGAGGGTAATATGCACATTTTTCAGTCTACTGGCTATACATATATACATGTGCTGCAGGGATGCACTGGTGGTTTGTGTTCAGCTTGCTGCTGAGCAGAATCCCCACATCCTCTTTATTGAAGCAGGTGTGCATCATGCAGGCTCCTAGCCTATGTGTATTTCATGATCCATCATAATCCTGTGGATTTGACACATTTTTCTTCAGAAAATTCCTGATAACCAATTTTTCACTTGCTCAGGTTTCTTTAGATAATATAGCTATAATGGGGGAAAAAACCTGGAAATATTTAGTCTACATTATTTGTGAAAAACCTACAATAGAAATTGCTCATAGCACTTGCAGTAATGAAAAACAGTTGGAAAAGATGGTTGAACTGATGTTGGAATATAGTCTTAGTAGATGGATCATGGAAGTTGTTTGATAAGATGTCCCTTTTGAGTAACTTTAGCATTTTTAAAGGAGGTTTTGTGTGTTGGGAGTTATATAGAACACTGAAACAAGTAGAACAAAGTGAAATGAGTAGAAGAGAAAGTGAAGAAAACATTAGACTTTTAGGAGTTATGAGTGAATAACCAGTGACAGGTTCCAGAGCAGATGGCTATCAAAGGCTCTGCTTCCTAAAATGATAGTGGAATGATAAAGATGAGGGATAGGAGGGTGGATGGTCGTTGGTGCTGGCATTTTTGAAATGATGCCGCAAAATCCGGTAGGGGTTGAATTGAACCTTTGATCATAAATTAGAGGAGGAAAGTTATTTAAATCATACTGGAAAATGTTTCCTATGCTTTGGTTTCTGCTACAGAAAAGACTAAGTGTGAGGGAGACAGACTTGGGTATATGAGCTCTCTATCCTGGTTTTTCCAGCTGGTGTGAGTTCATGCAATGAACCCTATAGCTGTTTGCCCAGAGGAGGTGGCCTTTTACTGCCTTCAGCCATGTTTTGCTTGCTAATAAGGAAGGAAGAGTTTAAAAAACTGAATGGAACTATTGTATGCTCTACCCATGTAGCAGTCTTAGTTAATTGGAAACTACTGTTACACACCCTGCACTAAGGACAAAATCATATTTCCTTGCAGTGATAACTAATTATAAATATGCAAAACAGTAGGAAAGCTACACATGATGTTTTATATTGTGTTTTAAAACTTCTGGAGTGTTCTGTTTCAGCAAACATAGTTTGAAGGATTTTATTTTTAGTATTCTTGGCATCATTAGGAACCATTACTACCAAGACCCTCTACAGCATCTTTTACTCACAGTAATCTTGTATGGTTATAAGATTTTTCTCTTATAAATAAGAATTTGAGGCACTACCTCCTATACTTTCTCCAGAAGGCTGTGGACTCCTTGCAGGTCTGTTATGCAAAGAATCTGGTTTAGAAAGTGAAATATGTTGGATACTGTCTGAAAATACTTCTGAATCACTTTGAGGTTTTTTCTGCTGACAAAAGGAAGCAAAAATTGGTTACCCCACAATTTTGCATTGAGATGTTACCTGTGTTTTGCTTTGGCAATTTATTGCATTTATTTCTCAGTCAGACTTCCAGATGCAACAACATTTAAAAAAAGTTATTTAAAAAATATTTTTATTTTTCTCTGTGATGCTTGAGCAAGAGGAGTATACATTTGTTGAAGTTGCTGGTATACATTAATCATCTTGCCTGGAAATGTTATGTGACAAGTAGCACAATCCCACACCTGTCAAAAACACTCTAGAAAATATATGCAGACTTCAGTGAAGTGCTGTATAATAATTTATGTCTGAATGTTGAATATTTCTTAAATCTCATATGATTTTTCTCTAAACAACTCAGTGCCTTTATTGAGAAAATTTTATTCATTCCCACCTTAATTTCCATCCATATCTTTATGTAATTCCTAAATTTGTCAGTGTTTCTATGGTTTTGCTTTCAGCTGTAGCAATTGAAGTGTTTATATGGCAACACTTGGTCTGCCTCACTGTTCTTTTCTAGATCTTTTGGTTAGTATTTCATTTTCCCTATTTCTTCATAAAACATCATACAGTGTTGCAATTCTTCTTTCTGATCTATTTTAAGGTGCAATTCAACATTACAATTATGCCCTGCAATACTTTTAAAAAATGTATATATACATTTATTAATATGTATATATGTATAAAAATATGTAGATTTTTCTGAATATCTAGATGATGTTGAACACTTGTTTATAATGAAATGTTAATTGTTTGTGAGAAATAGTCAAGTATAATTTCTTCTGAAAATGCGATTTTAAACTAATTTAAATGTGTACTAATTTTATATTAATGTAAAACTTCCTGAAAGGAATTGTGGCATTATTAATAACATACTGATAGAGTATTCTGCGAACTTTGTTTGTTGTTTTTTGTCTACTGCTGGTATATTACAAGTTTGTTATCTTCAATAGAAATAGGAAATATTCTACTATACTAAAATCTATTTGTGTTTTATTTTTAGAAAGTTTGTTTGTGAAGAAATGGCCTCCAGCATTGGAAATGAAAAGAGTGTGAATCCTGTGCTCAGAATAAGTCAACTTGATGCTCTTGAACTAAACAAAGCCCTGGAACAACTAGTGTGGTCCCAGTTTACC
Organism: Leptocoma aspasia; assembly: GCA_013399835.1. NCBI lineage: Eukaryota > Metazoa > Chordata > Aves > Passeriformes > Nectariniidae > Leptocoma > Leptocoma aspasia. Next base: position 823,108 of record VXAX01005707.1, read on the forward strand.
AGCTGTTTTCATGGATTTAAACCAGGGGTGTTGGCTCATTTTGAACCAGAAGTAAAAGCATTTTTATGTCTTATATTATGGAAGTTCACTATCTATTCCAAGAATGCAACTGTGGGACAGGCTATTCTCAATATTCAGTACAAGAATAACTTATCTCAGACAGAGAAATACCAACCTCTGAGCAAACACCAGAAGTTATGGTATCTTATTTTCACTGTTGGTGGAAGATGGTTGGAAGAAAGATGTTATGATTTATTTAGCAATCGTCAACAGCAATCTTTCTGCAAAATTAAGAGCTACATTAGTTTTGGATCTGGACTTGTTAAGCTTTGTGGACTTGTAAACTTTCTGATTTTTCTTCGGAAAGGAACATTCGCAACACTTACAGAACGCATTCTAGGAATTAGGTCAGTCTTTTGCAAGCCACAAAGTGTTCGTCAGATAGGATTTGAATACATGAACAGGGAACTCTTATGGCATGGCTTTGCTGAATTTCTGATATATCTGCTACCACTCATTAATGTACAGAAACTGAAACTTAAAATTTCCTCTTGGCACTTGCCTATCGCAGGTCTTTCCAATAGTGAAAACACATTAGCAGCTCACTGCAGGGAATGTTCACTGTGTGGGGAGTGGCCTACCATGCCACATACTATAGGCTGTCCACATGTTTTTTGTTACTACTGTATTAAAAGTAACTTTTTATTTGATATGTATTTTACATGTCCTAAATGTGGCTCAGAGGTACACAGTCTTCAGCCATTGAAGTATAAAATTGAAATGACAGAATTGCATGTCTGATATGAGGTTGATTTAGTTTTATACTGTACATGATATATGTTGAAGAGATTAATGAAAGAATTCAGAAATTATTGAAAGCAGAATGCTGAAAGATGGTTTTGGGAACTCTGTAATTTATTGCAACATCCAGCATTTTTACTGGTCTTGGGTTTTTATTGAGTAACAGTGCCATACTGCCCTACTCTGCTTGGCAGGTTAGGGGAAGGTTTGCTCTGGGTGGTGTGTGGGAGAAACAACAGCAACATTCTCAGGAGGTTCAAGAAGAACTTCTACTTGCGAACTTCAGAATATTCCAATTGAATAAGGCACTTGGGAAACTTTGACTTGGCAATCTTTAACTTATCAGACACGGTGCCGTTACTAACTTAGCTAGTAGGTGGATTTAGTGGGAAAGTTGTTCTTTTCGTGCCTAAAGAATAATTTTAAATTTAAATTCCCAGTATGATGTTACACTAAAAAAAAACAGAGGTGTAAAGGAGGTTTAAGGAAAACAGTGCACCTTCTAGACCTTCATGAGATGACAACTAATTTTCTCAGGCAATTATGTCTGTGAGCTTCAATTACATATATATTGTCTTCAACCTCTTCCCTCAGAAGCTGAGGGATGAAACCCATCATCCATTGGAATGTGGCAGGTGTTCAGGGTAACCCACATTCTTCTGAGTTACAGACACTGAAGAAAACTGTTTACTCACAATATGCTGTCTGTAGGAATTGCCACTCATGTTTTTTTGGTGTGGTCTAGGTGTGTGCCAAATCTCAGCATTCACTTCTACACAGAAGAAGATCAAACACAGCTAAATGCATGTTAACATACTAAAATAGGTAATTTCCTGCTTTTTGCTTTCACTGTTTGCTTTCTTAGTTGCCTTTGCAATGTTTTAATTGTTCTAACACATCATCCATTTACTCTTCAACCTGGTTTTATAGGATTATTTTCTTTTTAATTGCAATCCTTTTTTAACAGGAAGTGTTATCCAGAAGAGTCTCATTAACACAAAAATACATTATGTCCTGTTTTGAATCTTAAATTATCAAAAACATATACAGTTAAATAAATAACTTTATGGTGGCTCTGTTCTTGATTAGCAATAATCAATAGTCAGTCCCAAAAATAGCAGGGTAACAGCTGATTGAGTAACTTTGATCTACTTTTATGAAATGGTTTATTACATTCTTCATTCTACATTCTGATTAGAACAATCCATTAGTCTATTTGTTTGAAGATCTTAAATTCTAGGTTTTGATCTTTAGAGTGACACACAGTGCTTTCATCTGATGTAATTAGATATAGTTAGCGGGTGGGCAGCCCAAAACTTCATTAATTCTGCTACTGTTCTGTGAGTCAACAGACTTCAGAGCAAGTGCTTCCAGATACTGTGCTGCAATATTATTTGCTGTCAAATGTGTGTATTAGTAGCCTGCCATATTTCTGTTCTTTGCTGTTGCAATTAGAAGCAGTAGGTGCAAACCTGTTTTTATTAGAGCACAAAAACTGGCAAATCATTTGGGGAGCATCCTGAAGTTACTTCTTGATCTTGAAGGACTTTTGTATTAATTGTCCTTCCACGTCACTTAATAGCTTTTCCCAAAGAAATGTATTAGCAGCACTGACTTCAAGGTGGTCTAATGTCTCCAGAAACATCATCAGCATTTTTGGTACTTCAGTCTTTAACTATGTTTATTAATAAAGACTTGTATGCATCTGAAATCCAGTGTTTGTAGCTTACAATCATAGCAGACCTTTGTTTGCTGTGGACTCTTCATTTATTCTGAAGTCTCAGAGCAATATTTTATCGAAAGAGCATGGATCCTCTGTATTGGCCTCTGCTAGGTGTCATGTCCTTCTTATGTAGGAGTTAGCTTCTTTCCTGTATAGAAATGTTTCATTTTCCTGAATATTAAAGAATGTTATCTTCCTTTTCCATTCCACCTCCCTCTGTTTTTGCTGTTTGATGTGCATAAGCTGTATGAATTTCCTGGGGTTTGTTTTGTCTCTTGCAGCTTCATGCAGGTAGTTTGTACTCTGTTTTTCATCCCTGTTACACTGTCAATACAAAACCTGTTTCAAGCAGTTCGGTACCTCTATTGTACAGCTGTTTTCTGCAGGGTCTGCTATATCACACTTTACTGTTTTTTTTTATTTTTTCCTAGAATTAAACTCCTAATACTTAACTTATGCTGACTTAATATAGCAAAGCGTTGGCCTACTTCTGTAGCACCTCCTCATCACTGTGTTGGGCTTGTAACCCATAGCATTAACCGAGTTTGTAAAGTCTGTGTCATGTGGCACAAACAGTTTTTGTTACCCTAAAAACCTAGATCTTAAGGTGGGAGTTTAGTTCTTTTATTTTCCATGCAAGTAAGTGTGAAGTACCAAGCGTCTCACAGAAGTATCTGGTTTGGGAAAAGAATGGTTCTTTATGTCAGATACAGGGGCTTTTTTTTTTTTAATCTCCCATATGGTAAAACCATTGCTCAGTTCTAGTCACAGATGAGATAAATGAGACCAGGGTTCCAACTTGAATATTAAAAAACTACTTGCTACCAGCTTACCTTTTTTAGAACTTTATTATTCAGCATTTTCCTGAAGCACTTTAAAATTAAAAATACACTTTTTAAAATTTTTTAACTCTGTTTTGTTGTGTCTTGTGATCTGTAAGCTGCAGAAGAGTCTTAGTTGAAGATAGTACAGGAAAAAAAATCAGATCATTTGTGGACTAATCAAAGGATAATTAGTTTTACATATTAATTACCTTGATAATTTGTCCTCATAAGCATTATATTTTTCAGGTTTAAACTCTACTTTAACAAAGGACTGCTACATCTGGTCCTACTTCCTGCAGTAGAGGGAATAGAATTTGTTTTGGAATGTTAATCTTGCAACAAAAGGGGGTTAGTATTCAGCTACCATTAGAATGTACTTGTGAGTAGTCATATGTGCATCAGTGAAAAGGATAAATGCTTAAAATGTAAGGAAGCTAGAGGACCAGACCTTCTGTTCAGTCTTGGATAGGAGTTACAGCCTTGTATTACCAGTTTTCTTGGTGCTCTGTTGACTTTGTGTGCTACATGAACGTTTTCATTATCAAAGATCAAAAAATGAGGGCATAAATGAAACAGGCTAATTACATCAATAAACATACTAGAAAACTTTTCATTTCTTCGTTTGAATGAGAATTACCAGTTGCCACAAGGTGTGATTCAGGAGGCATTCAGATGAAAGGAGTCAGAATGCTGTTTTTTATTTACACAAACCATCACTGTTCCATCTACTCTATAAGGAGGTCTTATATAAGTAATTTTATAGAAGACTTAAAAGCGGGAGTTTCTGTAAAAGAAATGAGAGGGATAATATTTGATTTCTGCCTTACCTGGAAATATTTATTTTTTAATAAGTGTGAGATTTGATGGACAAGGATGACCTCAGCATTAGTAAGGAGATGATGTGAAGAAACACAAAAGATATGTATTTGCTAAATGCAATCTATTATAATGTCCTTATTTGAGAATACTAATGCAATTGTTATCTGGGATGTGTCATTCTTATGAAAACCAAGTTGACAAATAAATGATATTTTTTAACAGGAGGTTCTGAAGTTTGCCTTTTTCTTAAAAGAGTTTTTCTGGAAGTGTAGTTATTTCTTAGTGGATGACTTCATACTTTGCCATTTATGAGACTAAAATGCAAAGTGAGAAACTAGTTTAGACTTCTCTTTAAAACTTTCTTCAGTTTTAGATTTAAGCAAATTACCTTTTTCATATTTCATCTTTTGAGCAGATTAGTCATAGCTGTTACACTTGGCTGTGTATTTGCTAGGAAGCTCTGTTGGCTTGTACTGAGAATAGAATATTGTGGCATGACTGGGCACAGGATAGAGTTTGCTTATTGCCACGGAAGATAATAAAACTGATGGCCATTTGCTTGTAATGCAGTATGGTAGCCTGAACTGCTGCAAGCCAGTGTATACAACCAAACAGCAGAAGCAGTTTAAAAATGGTGCTTCAACCCCTTACCTATTCCCTGGAGGAGCTCTTAGTAGAATTGGGTGACTAGATTACAGCTGCCTGCCTTCAACGGCCCAAGAGTTTTACATGCTGACAACATTAAAACATCCACCTAAATTGTTACCACAGTCTTAAGTTTCTGCTGTTCCAGGGGAGTCCACTTCCAAAATGAGGAACTGGCAAAGCGGCCAAGTATCATTCAAGGAAAAGATATTTGAGGGCAGAATCCCTCTCAGGCTGGCACCAGATGAATCACAAACATGCGTGGGCATGTTTGTAGAGCATCTGCTACAGCCAACTAGTCATCTTTTCTGTTCTCTAGAGCACACCTGGGGTTTTAGAATTCTCAAATTGTCTGTCGATCTGCATACAAAAGTGCAGCTCTATTTCAGATAAGAGGTGTGGGCAGACTTGTAGGCAGCAGGTGCAGGTGGTTCTATGTCTTGCTGGCAGTTTTTAGTAAGTACAAAATCCTTAGCTGCATACCTCTCTGATCTTGGGTCTCCTAAGAGAACAAACTCGTGCAAAGTATGATAAAGTTGGCCAGTGTGCTACCATTCATCTCATATCTGTCTACATTCAGGGACATATTTCAAGGATATTTCAGGGGGAAAAAAGCCAGTCAGTCTTGTAAATGCTCTGCATTAGGCTATATTAGAAGAGCTGTAATGGAAAACTAATCATGGCAGGTTCAGTAGAAGTCTTCAGGTACCTGATTCCCTAACAAGATTGCTTGCCTACCCTCTGTAGCTAGTTCTCTTTTGTGGTCTGAAGACAGGGTGCAGAAAGGATCAGGGTTTTCTGCCTAGAGGCTGGGCACTCCCTGGGGATAGGCCCCTAGGACAGTGCCTGTTGCAACAGGCAAAGACAGCAAATTGCATCTGTGGCACTACTGACTCTAACATGGGAATATGTATTACCTCTGAAGACTTGCAAAGAGTTTTGAAACTTGTCCTGTTCTATTGAGGTGTACTGCCTGTTGCATGGTTACTCTGAATGAATTCTCTCCTATTGTACCCAGTTTTGATATAAAGTCTTTAGTCATGGTTGTGCATGGTGCAGTAAGGGACAACAGGCTTGGTATTCTGGATGTTGATATCCAGGTGTCACTGGTGATCTTCATCTTAAGTTCAGATGCATTAAACCACAACAGAAACTGTGAGCATACTATGTGAGAGCCAATTATCTGGGTAGAGATGCATGGCTTATGACAAGGCATAAGAAGCAGTGTGCTTAATGCACAGGGCTAATTAAGCTTCTCTTAAAATGCTTTTGTGTCTGTTTGCACATAAATAGGTGAGATACTCATGAGTGACTACCATAGCTACTAAATGGCCTCTGTATTAATAAAAGCTTCTATGGTGTGTGTGCAGTATTTATTGATAAATTCTAACTCTAGCCTCTTTTGACACAGGCTACTACCAAAAATTGTGGATCCCATGGATTGCTCCACCTAACAGTCACGTGGTTCGAAGAGAGAAACCTTCTCTCTTCGAACCATGTGACGTTAAGTGGAGCAAAAGAAGATAGAAGAAACCTTTTCTCTTCGATCTTAGAGCCTTTATGAAAAATATCCTGAAGTCAGGACTTCAGGATATTTTTCATAAAGGCTCTAAGATCTCCATTACTGCTACTACCAATAATAACAACCTATCCCTGATTTATTCTGTATTAAAAAGGATAAGAATATGGCAAAACTGGAGGCAGGTGCTGGACACAAGAATCAGCTCTAGAGGAATGTGGCTGCAGGATAAACAACACAAGGATTTCAGTGGGCCTGTTGTATGCAAAAACTTGACTCACTGCTGTTCATTCCATATACAGAGGACAAAATGGGCCTGTGTGGTATTTCTTCTCCAAAAGCAATGCTTGAATGGCCAGAGCATGCTGCAGATGCAAACATGAGATGGGCAATTAGCCAAGTGGCACAGCTTCTATAACGTGTTGTGGAAAATAGGGTAACAGTTCAGTTGTGTTTGGCTGGTTGTCTCCAGGTTTAAGCAAACTCTGGCCATTGCAAAAGGTATAGATGGACTTGCAGCGTGCTGTCTCTGTTGCATCCTTTCACAATCCCTGTGACTGATAGCAGCAACAGCAGTCACCCTGCAACAATTTCAAAGGTAGTAGAGTGGCATGGCAAAAAAAAGTGCAGGTTGCTTCGTTGCATTGTTGCTTAGTGCCACAAAAACCCAACTTCATAAAAATATAAATTGATCCAAGAAAAACTGGTGCATTATCCATGCTTGCAGAAACAATATAGATATCAGGACATGGAGATTAGAAGTATGAAGAAAATGGCATTTGAAAGTTTTTCACATACACAGCAAAACAGCTTTTGCTGCAGAAATGCAAAATGGATTAGTCAAGAATAGATATCTGCACATTTCCAGTCACCTACAGCTATTCCTGGAAATACATGGCAGGTTCAAAAAAGAAATAACATTCAAGCTGTGAAAGACTTTACTGAAATGTCTCAAGATTCTAAAAGAAATTAAAAGACTGCAGCAATCAAACTCAACTCTTGCTGAATGTAAGAATAAAAGTGTTTGGTTAATTCTTAAAATTAGCTCCACTATTTATTTGAAGGCATAAAACTCTCTTAAGATACATATGATTCATATATGAATGTGATTGTGAAGTTGCTTTTCACAGTGAAATGGTCAGTTCTTACACCTAAGCTATTTAACTCATGATTTAAAGAGGCTGTTGGGGGACATTCAAGGAAAAGCATGTAATTGATTTTCCATTATTACAGAGGGACGCTGCTTGTTTTCTTAGTAACTGCTCATGAGCATGATGTTTTAGATCTACTTTTTGAAGCAGAGCATGTATTTTTTGGTAAAAGTATTCATGTTATTTAAAAATATGTTGACAAAGAGAACTTTTAATATTGTCCTTGCTTTTTTTTTTTTTGTTCTCTTGTAAGACCTTATGGAATGGATGGAAATTTTAATTCTATTACAGAAGTAAAAGCCCCTTTTTGGCATTTTGTAAATAGATGATGATATTCTGTTAGTGTCTGCCTTTTCAGTAATGTGGTGGTCTAAATTCTGAATTCTATTATTTTACATCTGCAGCAACTGAAAGTATATTTTTTATAAACAGCAAACTTCACCTCATAAAAATTCATTACATAAGGGCATAAACAAGTACTTTTCCTTGCAGTCATTGGCAGTAAGTGATTCATCAGTTTTTCACAGAAAACCAATTTCATTGCAGATGTTCTGCAGACTCCCTGAATTGTAGAATCATATCATCCAATCCCAGCACAAGGAATGTAGGATTTTTTTTAAAGGGTGGAAAAAAGGCTGTGCTTAGTCTTTTTAATAGGATTGAATATCATTTGCTGTCTCATCAGTTTTGTGAAATAACCATAAAGTAATCAGCTTGCCATTCTTTCCTTCCCTGTACAGGCTATCAACTCACAATGCTGATTTCATAGCAAGTGCGTAAGTGAGTAACTTGCAGGAGAGCAAAATCTTCCTTTGAGGTTAAACAAAATGTAACTGGGTTACATAGTTGTCTCTCCTTTTCTTCATTCTTTCTCTTCTCCTTAATTCTTCTTTCTTGCTTTTTTCAGTCCTTTCTTCCATTCTTTCCTTCTTGTTTAATATTTCAAAATATAGAAATTTCCCATAGTAATCAGCCACTAATTTTCACTGTCTGACAAACTTTCCTTTTTTTTCCTTTTTTAAAAAAAATTAGTTTGTTTTTTCTGAGAATCAGTATTTAACTGGTTAATTCAATTCTGTTTTTTCACAATGAGCCAGAAATAAAGGATAGACCTAAAAACTACTTCTTGCAAGTGTGTGCAATTTTGTTTAATTCTATTCTGTATAACATATAGAATCCACCCTACTATATTTTCACTGCATTAACTTATGTAGATACAAAATTCAATTCTGATAGCTGAAGGAGGGAAAGGAGACAAAGGAATATATTAAGATGAAAGTGAAAAGGTATGGAGAAAGTTTGAAGCAGAGAAACCAGAAAAGTAGCTGGCAAGCAGCAGGAACCAGAAAGAGAATTTTTTTCCAGGAGGAGGAATTAATTTTGTTGGTATCTCCAAGATGGGGTTGAATTTAGCCTGTAGAAAAGAAGCTGATAGCAAAATGCAGATTAAGTCAACAGGTAAATGTTCTATACAGCTTAAAGTCTTTCTGTAAGTCTTCTATTTCCCATTTTGTTTTCTCCATTGCTACTATTCTCAACATAGCTTAGAGAGAACATTCCTCCAAACCTGTGAATCAGTAAACTAAAACCAGCAAGATCCAATCTAGAATCATAGAATCAAAGAATCATTTAATTTGTAAAAGCCTTCTAAGATCATCACATCCAACCATTGCCCTACCACTGTCAAGTCCACCACTAAACCATGTCCCCAAGTACCACATCTGCAGGTATTTTATATAGCTCCAGGATGATGACTCAACCGCTTCCCTGGGCAGCCTGTTCAAATGCTTGACAACCTTTTCCATACAGAAGTTTTTCCTAATGTGCAATCTAAGCCTTCCCTGGTGCACTGAGGCCAGTTCCTCTTATCCTATCACTTGTTCAGGCAAAGAAACTACTCCCCTCTCCCACCTTGCCACAGCTTCCTTTCAGGGAGTTGTAGAGATCAAAAAGGTCCCCCCTGAGTTTCCTATCCCTCAGGCTAAACAACCTCAGCTTCCTCAGCTGCTCCTCATAAGACTTGTGCTCCAGACCCCTCACCCACCATGCTGCCTTTCTCTGGACACACTCCAGCTCCTCAATGTCTTTTTTGTAGTGAAGGGCCCAAAACTGAACACAGGACTTGAGGTGTGGCTTCACCAGTTCCGAATACAGAGCAATGATCACTGCCTTTGTCCTCCTGGCCACACTCTTGCTGCTATAAGCCAGGATGGCGTTGGCCTTGGTCAGCCAGGCACTCTGCTGGCTCGTGTTCAGCCAGCTGTCACTTCTCACCAGAGAGAAGAGATTGGTGCCTGTCCCTTAACTCTCCCTTCAGTGTCATCTTCTCTAGGCTGAACAGACCAAGTGATCTCAGCTGCTCCTCAAGGCCACCCTCCTTTGGACACTCTCTAACAGCTTCATGTCTTTCTTATATTGTAGCACCCAAAACTACACACAGGACTTGAGGTGAGGCTGTATCAGCAGGTAGGACGAGGTCAAACAGGACCTGCCTTTTACAAACACTCTGCAAAGACAATGGGGCAAAGCCTAGACTGGGTCTAAGCTCTAATGACTTAAGAGCCTGTCTCCTAGGCTCTTTCTTTCTAAACCTATATCTGTCTCCAAACCACACAGGACCAGGATGTTGGCTGTCTCAACAACAAAAAAAAAAAAAAAAAAAAAAAAAAACAAAAAAAACAAACAAAAAAACCCCTGAATTTGTCATATCTCCTAGAGAACAGTGCACTCAATCTACCTGTATTTGCACTGTGCAGATTATAGAAACAAAAGCTTGAGTCCATACTAAAGCCCTGAGCATATGCAGGCTCTCACTCCTTCAAAAATCTACAGAATTTTTCCTGCATGTCTATATTAATGCGTGTTGTAAACAGTATGGATGACCAGCAAATTTAAATTCAAAAACAGGATCAGATACTTAATTTCACAGCTTTGGTTTACATAGAAAGAATGAACACTGATGTTGTCATTAGTCATGCTTTCTCCTTGTGTATCCATAAAGATGGAGCTATGGAGTAAGTGCAAACCAGCACAAACAGATCTGTTCAGCCCTAAATTCAAATGTGGTGAAAAATGAGAAATTGCACCCTGATCCCAAAGGTTTCTTCACATGTAAGTTTATACATATATAAAGATATATGGTGGTTTATGAACTTTTATTTTTAAGATCTACTCTTGTAGAATTACAGACTTCCCTCTTCTGAAAGCAGTGCAGCTGTCCCACAGGGTGCCAGAGATTGTAAGATCAGGCACCTAAGGAGAAGAGTTTACACAATTTTGTAAGAATGAACTGTGACAGGACATGAAAATATGTTCTAGAAGAAAAAAAAAAAAACCCTGTAGATACATGGACATAAATAAAAAGAAGAGGAAGTAATTTCAGAGAAAAGCTTAAGGAAGACTTGAAAAAGGAGAAGGCACTTGGCAACTGGGGACAAGAAAATTTACCACATGCAGCCACTTGGATTGAGGAGAGCAGCATGTAAAATGAAGAAAAGTTGATTCTTACTGAGGTATTGAAAAAACCTATTGAATTAAGTTTTTCCTTTAAGATGCCTTGCTGGAGTTTTCTGTGTGAAAAACAATCAGCCTGCTAACTGCAGGCTCCAAGTGAATATGTGGGAAAAGATTTTTCTTTCTATGATATAGGTTACACTGACATGTAGAATGGAAGTTTAATACTGTACTTTGTCATTAGTCCAATGAAATTACAGATATCAGTTCCTTTAACAAATTAAAGTTATACCACATGGAGAAAAGCATTAAACCACATGCAGAATTAGGGTTATCTTCACTCCTTTCTGGCCTTAGACCATAGAAATGAAAAGGACAGGTTGGAGAAAGTTGCTAGGAGACTGTAATCACAAGTGTCAGAATAATACATTTTTATTTAAAATAGGAAATGTTGATTAATGAACTTACTTAACAGATAATGAGTAAAGGTATTGAAAGCATCTATGTTCAATCAAATTTTGGGTGAAACATTTAATTTATATGTTGAGAAGCCATTGAGAATTGAAAGTCCTCAAGGTAAAGCTAACCAAGTCAAGCAGTTAGAATGAAGGACACCACAGCTTCAGGAGTACTTGATTAGAAGCCTCTAGATACTAAGAAGCAAGAGAAAATGTTTCCAATGTGTACACCCAGTAAGTGTAAAACCAAAGAAAATAAAGGAAATTATTTAGCTATTAGAGTCTCATGTAGACATGTTGTAGAAACTAAGGTAGGATGAGACAACTGCTTTGGAAGCAATGAATCGATTTAAAGGTAAGATACTAGAGATGTTGTATATGTAGCACATTAAAATGAGAGAAAACTAAGCAATAAATTAAATTGATGGTAAAGAAACCAGCCTAAATAAAAAGGTAACTTATTAAAGCACGAACAAAAGGGTCCTAGGATTTATTATACCAAAACCTCCAATAGTGTCCACGTGTTGATTTAATTTGTGTCAATTTAAACAGGTATTACACCCTGAAAACACTAGCATGGTATTTTGCATGCATGATTTATGATCCTTGGGTTCTTGGAACCAGGAGTCTGAGTTTGTTACATAGCTTGGAATCTGAAACTACAAGACATTGGCTCTCCTCTCTCACGTTTAGGTGTAAGTGGTAATGCATAATAAGCAGTTTACTGTGATGACCACCTCAGCTTCATGAACATAGAATGAGTTGTGTCCTTATTGATTCATGTCAGTGTCAAGGAAACCAGTCAACAAGATTGTCCATCCAGACCAAGTAAAATAATTTGACTGCCAGGAAGAAATTGCTTCCTATATGTCAATAAACACCTGCAGAAGACAGGAAATGAGATACTGGTCTAATGTCTGGCTGCTGATCACTCAGGCTACTAGTAACAACAAAATTTTATGCTAGATAAAAATCTTGCTAAGTCTTTTAGGAAAAAATATGTAGTAACAGAACAGGAATCATGAAATGCTCTTGAAATAATGATAGTTTAAAATAAACTAATCCTTCCATCTTAAATGTGGAATAATCATAAAAGCATAAAATAGTTCTATGGTGGTTTTACTTGATAAATAATAAATCCAGACATTTCTTTTTACTAAGTTATCACTTAATTACTTCTAAATTAAATATTTCTAATGAGGTATTATATGAATATGTTTATATCTAAATACATATTATTTCTAATAAGCAAGAGAAGCTGCATGCAATGAGAAAATAGTCATGCCTAAAACAATTACAGTGCAGGAAAAATACATTATTGGTGATGTTAGCTGAGGTGACAGCTTATACAGAGATGGTGCAACCTGAAATAGTGTTTCACTTCTTAAAAAAAATTTTAAAATGTTATTTTAATAATCAGCTCAAATTTGAGAAAGAATATAAGAAACACAATGTACAACTGATAGTTTGCCCACTATCCAGTAAAATAATACAGTTAGAAAAAAAAGTTTTGCTAATTTGTGATGAAGAACAGCAAGTGTACCTTGTGCGTACAAAAAAAAAAAAAAAAAAAAAAAAAAAAAAGGAAATAACAAAAAATGGGAAAAATTTTTTANAGTTTGTACATCCAAAGTTTATAGTTGCTTCCATTAACGTTCCAAGGCTTTTTGTTTTTTACTTAACCATTTCATTTCTCATCTGAATAAGGGCTCCTGGGCAAATGGGAAAGGGCTGATACTACATATTCCTCTCTTGAACAGTGCCTGTATCACCTATGAGGGAAAAAAGTGAATAAGAGAATATTACTGGTTATTATTTTGTGAGAGAAATTAAAAACACTAACAAAATATATTTGTTTGAACTCTTATAGTATCGCAATTTAGTCATCTTTATATGGTATGATATTATTCTGGATTGTTTATTTCATTTATATTCCAATTTAATTTAACACAGGTCTTGAATCTGTATGTTAGTTAATGAATGCAAACTCACCAGAAATACAACATGAATAATCGCCAACAACTAGCAAAAATAATTAATTTCTATTGTGTAAAGGAAAAAACAAAGTTAAGCTCTGTATAAAATATTGCACTCTTTTTCCTTCTGCACCTTAGATGACTTATTTGCTGAAATACTGAGGTTTTGCTGAAATGCACAGTTTCCTCTTCTCAGGAACTTTAGGGCAACAGCTCCTGGGTAAATTTGTAGTTTCGATCATAGTTATCATGCAGGGTCGGAAAGCAGATATGTAGAAATTCATAGTTTCCTACAAACATATAAGTGAGAACTTATTTTAAACTTTATATTCACAAAAAGACTAAATAATAAATAAGATAAATGTGATTAGTTCTCAAACAGAAGCAATCAGGCTCTGTGAATATGTTCAAAAAAGTATTTCAGCCCCTAAATCCAAGAGAATGATCCAGAATTAGGATGGAATATGTCGGCACCTTGCTTTCTACCAATAATGTAATTACTACTGCAAATTTCTTATGTATGCCTTAGTCTGGTACTATGCATATCCCAAAGTACAGCTGCTTGGGGACAGCAGAGCATGAGAATCTCCAGCAATGTCCAGTGTCTAAGAGAACTAGGGTTTTATAAAGCAACCATCCTATCGCCCATGTCTCCTGAAAGCTGCGTTTCAGCAGACAGGCACCAGGATCCCCAAACATGCATTGGCAACTGTGCATCATGCATAAAACATAGAAAGAAGCAGTAAGAGATGCACCTGCCTATATCCATATTTTTAAACACAACAGTGGGTAGAAGTGAGAGATTTGTTTTCTGTGATTTACACCTCCTGGAAGTTCAACTCACACATGCCTCTGAGAAGACAGCACCAGCTCTAGATTAGGCTGCAGGAGAGTCAGCAGTCAAAGATGTAAGAGTTTATAGCATCTAGATGTGTCCTTTTAATTATTTGTTTCTTTTCTGTGTATGTTCATCACTGTGCTTTCCCCTGGGAAAAAGTTGTCCCTTTTTTTCCCAACTAAAAAGGTAGCAAAGTAATATTTTGGCAGAACGACTTTGTCAATTAATATATCTTCTTCCTTCTTCTACTGTTGACTGCCTGTTTTCTATTTTCTTGGAGTTCAACCTTTGGGAGATACTGAAGACCAGCTTCTATAGAAGTCAAGGATAACTGAGTCAACAATAAGAGATGATGGCATTTGATGCATTGTTAAATGTAGTAGTTTCTGCATTTGTCTTATTTCTTCTTCATCTACGGACCTAAATTATATTCAATTGCATAATTTCTAAATTATTTTAAAGTTCACCACAAATGGTAAGATTTTATTTTACTATGTGCTAATAAAAATTAGACCTTTTTTTTTGTGCCTTTATGTTCAAATCTGAGAAGTGACAAAAGAAAAAATACTTAACTTCATTATTTTTTAGTATCAGCAAAAAGTACTTCAATTTTAGCTTACAATACACCACTTCACTTGCTTTTGGGGCGTGAGTCCAGAAGACCTTTTGAGAATGTAAACCTTAACATATTGTATAAGAAAACAGTCATCTACTGTTCTTGAGAAACAAAGTCTTCTATTTTGTGTAATACCTGTTTAAGCAAATCAAAGACATAATTTTACCTACTTATCTGCCTCATAGATTGGAACTGCTGTGCAGACACATAGCAAACAAACAGGCTTTACATGAAGAGTTTAGAATACTGACTGAAATACCCTGCATATATACCTAACATACAGTATATATACTATTGGGTGAGTTACGATGTGGAGATACACACAAAGGAACTTTGACTTTAAGATTTGGTAGCTGAGGAAAAAGATTTGCTGTTGTGCAGTTCCTCCTCCACACAATGAATTTGTCCTGAGTCTTTATCTCCACTTGCATCAAAATACCCACAAAATCATTCAGATTGTCTCTGAGCAGCACTGGGAGCCACATTTCCTGCATTTCAGCTGAGCAGTGAGAGTTTCATCAAAGTAAATGTGGCTTTTTCTGCTATTTCCCTCTCACCTTCAAAGCTGTTATATAGAGTTCAACTGTTCTCTTAAACACCATTTACCCTCAAAACACTACATTAACTTAATGCATAAAAGCAAGATGTGTAAGTTGATCTCTGTGAGACATGGAAGGACTGTGCAGGCTTAGCCAATGTATGGTGCCGTCAATACAGTTTTACATGGAACGTCACACGAGTGGAATTAGACAACATGCAGACTCATGCCAGGTGCTGTTTGGACATTTAATTTTGATAGCGTAATTTGTAATTTGTATATCTGTCTGTTAGAGACAGAAGAGAGAAAGAAGAGTTTCCAGTTCAGGACACACTTTACTCTTGGTGACAAACCTACCTCACATTTTCTCTCACACTGATTTCATGTAGTGGGTTGAATTGCAAGGGCAGTTTTCAAGGACATGTAGCATTTCCTTTACTAATTTTTTTTTTTTACAAAACTTAAACATTTTCATGTTTATCCACAAATGTTGTTTGTTCCTGCCCTCCATATGACCAGAACAGCAAAAACCATACTCGCCAGTTGGCTTAGCTAAATTGTTTCCAAATACAACTGCAATAATTGTCCATTTATCTTTTTTGTTCAGGTGTCCCAAATACTTTTACACAGGCTTATAATTCAAGGAAGTTGAGGAGGACTGGAGAATAGAGACTGGTATATTCAGTCTCCATTTTTATGCAGTTGACAATCTTCTTGATAAGAATTTTAAGATTCCTCTTTCATGAAATATTTGTACATGTAGCTGTCTTCCCTGTACAATGTTCAAATGTGGGTACTAGATAAGATTTTAGGTGTTGCAGTTCTGTAAGGACCTACTTTAGAAAGGGTAATGATAGTAGGAATGGTTCGAACAGCAGCAGAAGAAAACTCAAGGTTTACCTTTTCCTTGTCTTCGCTTTATATCTGTTACTATGTTGCTAACTAATTTATACTCATTTCATGTGTAGCACATATTAGGACATTCCTATCCTCAACACTGTTTTTTACTGTTTTATTTCACAAACAACTAAACCAATGAAATAGGACTGAGTGAAAAGGTCCTTCAGAATTTAAGAAAAAGGGAATGAAGTTTCATTCTCTGGGATACAGGTTTCATTCTCTTTTAAAAATGTAACACAGATACATGCCCAGGATCTTCCCAACTCTCATTCTACAGAAGAGAAAACTGTATAGACCATTTTCCAGGCTTTTCCAGAAATTTGGTCTGTTGTAGTAAATATAGTCCACATGTCAATGTAAGGTGTTCTTTGAAAATTTCCATGTTATCCACAACATCCACACCAGGGTCTTTCTTGGCCTCCACTTTTCTCCTGTTGGAAACCAAACAGCGGCCAGATGGAGTGGAGTGCTCAGGTTCTATAACAACACCAAATCCAAACACAGTTTGAGCTTTCCAAGGGCTTCAGAGAGTACCCTTGAATCTCACAACATAGTCACAAACTATAGTTACAAGGCCACTTTAGGGTGTTTGCTGTTTTGAGTCTGATACCTGCTGTCAGATATCAGACACCTTTTGAAACACCAGAGGAGGAAAAAATGTCTCCATTCCTCTCTCCTCTGCCTGAAACTCAAGCATCTGAGCCCTAAACCATATGACTGGTTTATTTAAAAAACCCAGATATATTGTCCAAGACTGCAAATTGCATTTTCTCGTATTCTACCACTGTTCAGGAAAGAAAACCAGTGAAACTTACACATTCACTGTATTTCTAAATGAAACTTCAAAGCAATGGTGAAGAGGGAGGAACTGTAAGGATTAACTTCTGCCTATTAACATTACAAACAAATACTTTACACTAAAAAAATCATACAGAAGGATTTGTGTGATTACAAATCGTCCTTATAAAGAAAATTTCTATTCCATAATGTGCTATATATAACATGTCTAACAAGACAATTCAATTATAAGAGTAGCCCTGCTTGCTCTCTTTGGTTTTTTTTCCAAGTTTAGCTAAATCCTTCTCAAAAATAGATTATTTTACAATTTTTTAAAGGCTAAAGAAATAAAATCTTTCTAAAACTAAAATATTTTCAAAAGGTGTCAGACATGTGGATTTTGAAATATACTTCATAGTGGTGGGTCCCAAAGCAAGACACACAGATCCTATGGTCACTTTTGAAAATCTTGGCAATCTAATTTTAAATTTTTAATCTAATTTCCTGTGCTTATTTATAGAGCAGAACAAGCTAAGCCCTTTGTTGAACTGCAGCCATCCTGTGAGCTTATGTTATCACTTATAAAAACGTACCCTGCCCCAATTTCACAAGTCCTTAATTACTCATCTTCTCCCACAGAAACCATTAACAAGTGATATATGATACATATTTCTTAAAATATAGCATGAAATGCAAAGCAAAGTGTCAGGCTGTTCAGAAGCTATGCATATTTTGGTGACTCAGAACAATGCATAACATTGTAAGGAGATTAATAAAATTAAGAGTTCATTTTCATTCCCAGTTCCAATTGGTCTTATTTAAATGCTGGGCTGCCCTAAGGTTAAAAATAAGCCCTTCTAGTTTAAAGCTTTTAAATTGTAGTTTTAATCCTTTGTTTAATTTAAATTTGATGGACTACATTAAAAGTAGACAGATTATAAATATTCATGACTTATTTATTTTTTTTTTAGATGTTACCCATTGCAAACCAAAGAGGTCAGCAAAATTCAATTTGATAACCTTCCACTGATTATTGAAATATATTTTCCACATGACCACAAAAAAATGTTGTTTAAGTTCTGTTTTCATATTTCAACTCATGATTTCCTCAGAGAAAATTAATTTGGTAGCAAATATTTTTAAGGAGTCCATCAGACCGCAAATCATATTGTATTTGTTGCAGGAAAACAAACATGTTGTATATATTTAAGGAAGGGAGATATGTGATCTGGGTAATTACTGACATAGTAATCCTACCTCATGGAGATTTTAGAACAAATCTGGATCATAGTATAATTAATTATATAAATCAAAAATGAAAAAAATTCTAAGTAAGTTAGATTGGCAAAAGCCACTCATGCAGGGTAATTGTACCTTTCTTGGCTAAATTAAAGGGTTTTCTAGGCAAAGAAAATGTACTAGCTAAAATATATCTGGGCATCAGATTTACTGCAAAGTAATTCCTGTAGGAAGTTGCTTATTAAGTTAATGAAGCTATACTAGTGCAAGAATTGTAATGTGGGTAAGAAAAGAGTGCGGGTGATACTGTTTGTGGAAACAGTTAGTAGGAAAAATAAAATAGTTACAGCGATACTAAATTAACATGGGAGAGGTCCAGATTATCAGAGCAAAAGGGACAATTGAACATTGGAGTAAAAGGGCTGGGATGACATACAACAGTAGTAGGTGTGGGGTTTAGCATAAATAGCAAGGCTTTGTTGCTTACAGAGTGGAAATAATAGAGGAAGAAGATTAAGTTTAGTACTGTTAATCAGTCACATAAAATACATGAACAAGCAATGTGAAGAGGCTATTGAAATGAAAAATATGATCTGAGATTGTGGCAAATAAGATATCTGCAAAAGCCTAACATTTAAAACCCAAGGATGATAAAAGCATCTAAATTAGAAATCTGTAAGTTGGGTACTTTTAAAAATCATTTGGAATTGTAAATGTTGCCATTTTGTAATTTAAATTTTTTTTCTAGCTTTTAAAAAATACTAATGAAAACTTAACAAGACAAAGTTTCAAATGCTAATGAAACAAGTGGGAAGCTGATACTAGGTTATTCATGGCCATGTTTTTGGATCCTATAGAGAGAAAACTTCCATAAAATACATAATGGTGAAGGATTTTGTTTCCCATATGAAGTACAGAGAGGAAAGTAGGATTTCTGTTGCAGAAGACATTGGTGAGATCTCACCTCAAGTACTATTTAAAGTTTCTGCCATCTGTTCAGCAGAAAGATGTATGGAAATGAAAAGAAGCATAAAGAAGTGGACCTGTAATATCTGCCTACAGAAAAGTATGTTTAGCCTTACCTATTATATGCAGAATTGCTGACTTTCCCCAGCTCATGAGATGACTTTATAGTCTTGTAATTGTGTTGAATAAGTATTTTGAGCTGACATAGTCAACCTCTGACATAAGCATGCTCTTATAGAAATCCTTGCCTAAGAAAAGGAATGTAGAATGTGTAGGCAGAAAAGTAGTACTTGCAAAGGTGGTCCTTAGATTATAAGGTTAATTTTTCTTTTCCCTGCAATCTCATAACAATTTGTGAAAAAAGAGTTCCTTCAAGGAATGATTCAGAACACATAAAATTAAGCTACTTTCCAAAATGGCTGAAATTTATGAAGTTGATATTTCTGTGTAATGTTTCTTCTTTTGCAATATTCAGACACTTGTATGTTTAATGTAAATTATTAGAAAAACTTTGGAGAACTGAAAATTATGGTTCTCAATGGAAGTTTCTGGTATATTTTATTGCCTAGCTAGTTGGGGAATGCAGACATGAGAGACATAGACATAGCCAGATTTTTTTAGAAGATGAAGTGTGTCAAGTTTTTTTATCAGCACACTCATTTATAGTAAACTCATGACCTGATTCGTGGATGGACTGTATGAAATGTGAGCTGTTGGAATTGGGGGAATGGAATTTCTCCCAGAAGAGGGAAGATGAGCTGATATACCACTGTAACCTACATCAAAGTGAAAAACGTGAAGCTGCATGTAGAAGTTAAGGGACACTTACACTCATATCAACCACACCAATCTATATCCTCACCTCCTAAGGAGCAGGATGTGTATCCAAGTGAAGTTCTACCAGCATTTTTGATTAGATAGAAAATAGCATAAAGCTTAGCATGTAATGTTTCTGTGCAGTTAATTATATATTATTGCCTTGAATATTTATATTTCTTCAGCCAAACTGTTATTCTTTCTTCCACAAACTTTTAGGAAATAATTTATGTTGCAGGCTTCATTAGTGGAATTTCAATTTAACAAAATCTACTGAGTGTTAACAGACCCAGGAAATAACTGAAATCACTAGCTGGAAGTGTTTTGTTTTAAAGCGAATTTTTATCAGGATATATATCAAAAAACAAATAATCCTCAGGCTGAAAGTTTTTTATACTCTGGAGATTTTTCTCCCATGAATACATGAGAGATTTGCGTTGAGAGCTCCTATTAACACAAGTGGGAGTTGCAAGCCAATCCCCTATGCGTTTTTTGAAGAACTTATCTCAAAGCATTGCCCAAAGCAAATTTTTATGATAGCTTAGCACCCCTGGGAACAGGGATTTATAATGGCAACAACTGAAAAAGACCATAATCTATAGTTTAGTGATGGGAATAAGTGTACTGTTATACATTTTCAGTTATTATGCTGCTGAACTTGAACTCCAAATTGTTTCCTTCTTGAAGAAATATTTGAAGTAGTTTTATTGAAATAGCTATTATAATGCTTTAAAGTTTCTAAAGTATTTTAATATTGTCTCAGATTTCAACCTTTCCTTCAATTCCCCAGTCAAACAATATGCATTAATAATAGAAACTATATAAAACCCTTGAAAACCACTATGTAAAGCAACAAACACTCTTGTAAGTGTAACTTTAAAATAGTGTTTTCCTAATATCTATAAATTTAATCTATTACTGGTAATTTTCACTGTGATAAAGGATCTGACTTGTTCTTCGGGTAATCATCTCTGTTTTAAAAACTTCCAAAAGACAATAAGAAACAGTGAAGACTTAAGCTAAATGGCATGAGTAATGCTCTGCAAATTATCTTGTCAATATTACAGCCCAACATTTAAAACCCAAGGATGATAAAAGCATCTAAATTAGAAATCTGTGTAAGTTTTGCACTTTAAAAAATCATTTGGAATGGTAAATGTTGCCATTTTGTAATTTAATTTTTTTTCTAGCTTTCAAAAAATACTAATGAAAACTTACCAAAACGAAGTTTCAAATGTTAATGAAACAAGTGGGAAGCTGATACTAGGTTATTCATGGTTATGTTTTTGGATCCTATAGAGAGAAAAAAAACTTCCATAAAATACATAATGGTGAAGGATTTTGTTTGCCATATGAAGTAGGAATTTTTATTTATAGAGACAGGTTTTAAAGAACCTTGAAAAAAAAAGACCAAATTTTGATTATTTTTATATAGTGATAATTTATACTAGAGTAATATATGATAGCATTGTTTTTAGTCTAATTAATGCACTTTCACTTTATCACTCAAGATCATGAAGTAGCTGAGGATGGAAGGGACCTCTGCAAGTCATCTGGTCCAAGCCCACAGTTCAAACAGGGCTTCCTAAAGACAGTTTTGCAAGATGGCTTTTGAAAATGTCCGAGGAGGAAGACTCCACAGCCTCCCTGGGCAGCCTGTGCCCCTGCTCAGTCACACTCCCAGCAAAAAACTGTTTTCTGATGTTCAGGCAGAGCTTTCTGCTTTTCCAGCTGTGCCCCTTGCCTCTGGTCCTGTCACTGGCAGCACTGAAAAGACCCCGACTGTCCTTTTTGTACCATCCTTTCATGTATTTACAGATATTCATAAGACCACCTGAGGCCTCTACTAGGCTGAACAGTCCCAGCTCTCTCAGCCTTTCCTCAGAGGAGAGGTGCAGTCTCTTGTCATCTTTCTGGCCTTTTATTGGCCTCTCACCAATATGCCCATGTCTGGCTTGTACTAGGGGACCCAAAACGGGTAGGGCCTCACCAGTGTTGAGGAAAAGGGAAGAATCACATCCCTTGTCCTGCTGACAACATTCCTCCTGATGCAGCCCAGGATACCACTAGCCTTCTTTGCTGCCAGGGCATATTACAGAATCTGAGGTCCTTTTCTGCAAAGCTGCTTTCAAGGTGGCTGCCACTCAGGAGATACCAGGGCATGGGGTTGTTGCTTGGCAGGGCTTTTTGCTTCCCCTTTTTGAACTTCATGAGATTCCTGTCAGCCCTCTGGATGGCTGCACAACCCTCTGACAAACCAACCACTCCTCACTTTTTTGAGTCTTCAGCAAACTTGTCCCATCATTCAGATCATTTATTGTTAATGTTCTGAGTGATCTTCTTTCATTGTCAATGCTCTTTCCCATCTTTCTGTCCACAACAGGAGCTGTTGTTCTAGGCTTCCAGCAATTCAGGCATATTGGCTGGTATGAATATTCAGACTGTGTAAGGAGGAACAGAAAATGTTAAGTGAGTGGCAAATTCAATCTAGGTCATACTGCAATGGCAAAGAAAGATGTAATGGAAAGACTAAGTTAGCAGTTAGTTCATTACCTGTTGCCAGCTCATATGTATTCACACATAATACTCCAAACTGCACTATCCTTGTAGTTATTGCTACATAAGGTGTAGAAAACAGTAGAGACATTTCATCATCAGATATTGAGGGCTTAACAACAAAAAGTTTGGACAAGAACTGTGCTTTCTGATATTAATAAATTTTTTACACAACTCAGATGGAAATTAATTTATACATCACTTCCTCTCTGAATCAGTCCTAGTAGAACATAGCTTAAATATAAAAAAAAAAAAGAAATTGTGAACTCTCCTCATAAAAATGTATTGGGATGAATCAAACACTGATCAAATCTATTGCACTTACTGTACAGTTAACAACAATGATGAATTTGTACTGGAATCAAGTTTTAACTGGAAATTAGGAAAGAGAAAACTATGATGGTATAGACTAATTTGGTCCACTAATTTGAAATGCAAATTTGTAAGAATTTAATGTCTAAAAATATCTGGAATAATTAGACTATATAATGCATTGTTCAATTAACTTCCACTTGTCTTGTGGGAGTTTTGATGCAACTGATGTGCTCTTTCCTGCCAGTCATTATTGTTCTAAAATTATTTTAGCCTGGCTTACATATCTGTGCAATAAAGTTGTGTTTCAAACAGTGGTAAAAGCCAGATAGTTAATTTGGTTTTTTTTTCAAGAAATTACTCTCTCACTTCTTTGTCAAACTAATCTGTGAGCTCTTTGTCCTCTAATGTCCTCCTATGCATAAAATGCCACATGCCTTCAGCCTAAACATAGATATTTGTGTATCACTGTTCCCTTCCCTACTTCATATAGTATTAACAAAGGATAATCTTTCTAACAAGAAACTAACAGATTCCAGAGTTTTTCTATAGTGATAACCATATATTTTTTTCTCTCCTTCTAAGAGTCAGATGAATGATATAAAATGTTTTGTCGTAATGAAGGTGACCAATCTCTTTATTGTTGAGTGCTTGTACCAATACAAAATGTGCTGCACACATCCTTTTTTGCTGTTCTGTGTTTGTCTGAAATGGATTATAGGAGATTCATTTCTTGGTATCTACCTTAAAGTAGAATACTACATAAATAGAAAAATCCCATTGACCCTAAATATATTTGCAGCACTACTTCATATTATGGACATATTCAGATTTCATTTACACTGGCCTCCATCTAGGAAAGCTGCTCACCAAGGGAATAAATTGAGAAAGAAACACAGCTCACTGTAACGAAAAATCAATGTTAATATATATCCCATACTTTCTGGGAATAGAAAGCAAACAGGTTACTGTCTGTTTTGAATAGCTGCATAAAAATGTTGTATGCAAAATAATCTGTCATGAGCTTTCTGTATTCAGAATAAATATTTCCGAATTGTTTTAAACATAGTTCTATTACTTCTTGTACCAGTAGAATTCCAGCTTATTTATTAAAACCTGAGGGCCCATCACATGATAGGTAGTAATCAATAAAACTTATGCCAACTGATGTTATTCTGTATGTCAAGTCATATTGCTACAGTTCTGTCTCTAGGATGTTACAAAGCGGTAGCTTGTTTGCAGTGTTCTTTTCTACCTTCTTGGCAATGACTCAGGAATTGTTTCTCATAACTATAGCAACTGGAAAAAAAAAAAACCCAAATCATATTCCATTCATTTCTAACAAAAGACAAAAAAACCCACAACAACAAAAGCAATAGAAAATTCTGCTCTAATGCGCCGTTACTGCATTGCCTCAGCTGCATTACGCAAACTGAATAAATTACCTTCTGGTAAGAAACTTGCATGATCAGTCAGTCACATCAGCATGTTGCCAGACCTGACTAATCTAAGCAAACAAACCAACCAACCAATCAACCCACAAACTATATTTGACATTGTCAGATCATCTGAAACACCACAGCATTCATCCAGATTTACTTGGTATTTTAAAGAATGACCTAGATTTTATACATAAGATTTTTTTATCTGCTCTGAGGAGGCTAAGGCAGAGGGGGCTCTTTGGAAGGAAGAAGTTATAAGAACAGAATCATCAAGGATAATGTGGTAAGTTTTATGGTAGAGATTCACAAGGGAATGATGAGGCCAAGATAAGTACTGTCCTTAAAATGCACTACAGCCAGTTCTATGACTCTTCAGGGATCAGCTGTTTAAAGCTGGTTTTGTTAATCTAATATGTATTTACATATATCCAGAGACAGGAAAGGATTTCTGTTGCCATTTGGTTTTTGACAACTGGTCTGCTATTTGGTTCTCATACATTCCTTCATTAATGTCTTGGACATTGCAGGAAAAGAAGACAAGACACCAGGAATGTGGTTTAAGTAGGCCGTGACTTCATAAATAACACATCTGGGAACCATCTGGAAATGACTCGTCCAGTGCAGGTCATACTTCCTTTGTAATCCATACCACGTGGTGGCAAACTGCCATCAGCCCTCCACCCTGCTAACATGGCCTTAGCATCACTCCTGAGATCCATGGGCCCCCTTCCCCTGAACAGGACTGTAAAATGAAAAAGGAGGCTGTATCTTTAGTCAAATGTAGCCCCAAGTTTCTTTGTAGTCTTCTATTCCCTTCTCATTTCTGTTTATAATAAAATGGATTCCTTAGTCAATAATTACCTTCACTGGAAATTTGCTGCACTGAGGCAACAACTTTTCTACCCCAGCCAAATTCCCACATTAGCAATAATTGCTTTCATTACAGCAGCCAGCATTATATTCCTTCTCAAGTCAGAAATTGGAATAGAACATAGAATTGTATTCAAAGCGCACTTCAAATGAGTAGTTACCTGATTTTTGTTTTCAGTTAATTTATAAATCAGCCAAATTCCTCCCGTGATCACCTAAATTTTCTGGTGTGGTGTCCTGAAATCACAGTCATTTTGCTGTAACATGATCTGGTTGTACTTATGACCTCTTGTCCTAATTTCAATTCTGCCATTATTTTCCCCTCCATATGTTTTATCATTACTTATCTTGATCCATTCATATAGCCACTCCCTCGTCCTGAATGAACCAGAGCTACCTTCTGACTCCCCATTGCTGTGCTCCTCATTTGGGCTAACACCTACCTGAAAGGGAAGAGATGAGCTTCCAGAAAATCTGGATTTCTGATGTAAAGACAAATGCACACTATTAGCCAGACAATATATTTATAGTCTGACATAGCATTCTGAAAAATAGGCTGAACATGGATATTACTGGAACTGTCCCCTCCGTATTCATGTGTTGCCTCACAGGCATTATCAGTCCCAACCCCAGCCTTCTGGGTTACTATTGACATGTGGGCTTCAGATTACTACAATATCCATTTAGAATGGATGGGAACCCAGTTTGGGATCATAATGGCTGTAATACCTGTCCTTTGACATTGACATGAAATGAAATATTCTTTATGAATTAACTGCCTTCCATGGAAAGCAACAGTAGCATGGCATCCTTGTCACATGTGAATAGTTTGAGAAACTCTTACATAACTATAATACAGAAATTTACTTTATTTTTAAAGGAATATTCTCAGAAACAAAAGAATTGTAAGCTGAAAAGGCAACTTTTCTTCATTTTTCATATAGATCAGCCAGATACAGTCTGATTTGTAGACACCTAAGCCAAGGCTCTGCTTGAATTCTGTTTGGCCAGTTCTTCAGAAACTCTGCAACTATCCCAACCTTAGACCTACTTAAATTCATATAAAGTTTCTCTTAGTCTGATATACTTCTAAAATAATGATGATCAATACCAATGCAAAAGGAAACAATGACAGCTTGCCATGTATTCCAAAGAAAAAAAGATGAAACATGGAAATTTGTAATGTTTTAGGACAGATTTCTCCCCTTAGGACGGGTGAATAAAGTTAGTCATAATTACATACTTCAAGATATTTTGCATGTTGGAAAAATTTCTACCAAAAATCAAGATTCCAGAGGCCAACTGTAAATAAACAGGCTCCTTGCTGGCAAATTCTCTCAATCTTTAGCTCTTTCCCTCTTTGATTGATTTGAGAAATATTTATCTTATTTTTTATTATTTCTAAAAATCAAATTACTACCACTTATGCAACTGGGAAAATTTACTTGCCCCACAAAATATCAACCTATGTTAAATGGCTATTATGGCTGACTCTAGACCTATTCTTCCATTTAAAGCTGAAAAAAATCACAAACTCTCAAAACTAAGTACCTTATTCCTTGTTTGTTTCCTTGTACCTTTGTCTTTAAGAAGAAAATGGGTCTGGTCATGACGTAAAACACAGCAGATGGGAAAGTATCAGTTTCAAAGTGACTACCCAAAATATTAGAGGTACCATATCTGTAGTTAATTTTTTTTTTAATACCACAGTCATCTTAATGATTTTAACAGTAATAATATCTTTAATGAGTATTTATTCTAGTCTCCATCTGAATTAACTAATTGTAGCACTGAATAGAGAGGGCAATTCACTATTTTTCATTTGTGGACAGTATCCTGAACTCACTGGCCAAAAGAATATAAAAGCAGCAAATTTTTGTCTTCTTATGAACTCTTAAACTGAGAAGTTCACTATGGTGACTGCTTTCATAAAACCTTGAACTTTAGCCAGTCCACATATATTGGTCAATATTCACATTAGTGTACTTCTAAGAACTTGCATCTCTTTTGGGTTAATCTGCTGAAACAACCTGGAGTTTTTTACTAAAAGGTGGATTTAGACAGAAATGTTCTTAATAATGTTCTAGCTCATCAGTGCATGAAGGTCAGTGAAGAAAAAGAGTGAGTTAGACTCCTGGCCCCTGGGTGATGATGGCAGACAGGCTCCCAAACTTCGTCCTGCTGGTGTGACAGACAGATGTTAATGGACCTCTAATCCTTTGGACACACAAAAGCAGATAAACACACAAGAGTTTCTGCTCCCTGCCTTTGTACAGCAGCTGCTTCTTCTAGGACCAGTCAGGCACTGAGAAAGATCTTCTCTAGAGCTGTGGATGGATATGTGTGCATATAAGCAGAATGTCCTCAAGGGAAACCACTCCATGGATGAACAGGAGCCAAGAAGCTGAACCCCTTATTTCACCAGCCACCTACTTCTGTCCTCTCCATGCCTGGGAATAGGCTGAGCATTCAAAGAGAAGGTGGGTTGAAAAGATGATGTAAAAATCAAGTGTCTGTTGATGCAGATTGCTTGCTGAGCCTCCGAAGATGTGGAATGGGTTCTCCAGATGGACAGTGCAGAAGGCATCTGTTACAATGCAAACTTTAAAAAAAAAATCTCTAGCATTTTGATTCAGAAGCTTTCTCTTGATCCTAAAGCTTCACATAATTATATCACTCCCTAATTGCTACTGAGAGAATGTGCTTTGAGTTGCAAACTGATGAGAAGAGCAATAATTAAGAGGGTATACCAAGTACATCTGCCTTAAGCAAAAGTAATTTGCAATGCTGAATTAATGCATTCTTTGTCTATCAGTGATATTTGGTGCCACATTTGCTTCTGTTATTGTTTTGGGCATATTTATTTATTCTGACTGATTCTGTCTCCCCAGAGTGAGCTATTTCCCAATCTCACTTTCTCTTTTATTTCCTGAATAAATGCAAAAATAAATATGCCAGAAGAATGCCTCTCTGTGATACCCTACACAAAATCAAAAGCCTTTTTTTATTGCTATTTACCAGTAACTCATAAAACACATACATATCTTTTGACAGTGCTGACTGCTGTCTGAGATACAAATAATTTTAATTAATTTTTTAAGAAGCATTATTTTCCTCATAATTTTATCATTTTCAAACGTATTTTCCCCTATCACTTCAATAAGCTTTCTTATGATTCCAACTGGCACAATGATTATGAGATCAATTTAATTTTTTGAGGGCATTATTTAGGTATTACTTTACCTAAATATGTCTCCTGAAGATCTTTCCACCTCACAGATTAGCAAAGCTTAAATCTGCAACAGGATTTAGGTGTTGAACTGCAGTTTATTACAATATTTTTGGTATCTTACCACCATCCTGTTTCCCAGTTCAAGGCATGAAGTGAGCTGGGTTCTTAGCAGTTGACTCAAAGCAGGTAAAAGTGAGTGGAGAACCCTCCGCTTTCAGCTAAGGATGTACTCAGACTGCTCACACCATGTTTCTCAGAGGGGCTTAACTGAGTGCGGATTTAGACTGCATAAAGTTCTCCCTTCTCTTCTGGAGTCACATCTGGAAACCCTTTCCTGAATGAGGCACCTATACCAAGACAATCATTTCCTGAAAAATAAACACAGTAGGGAGTTTTTGGTTCCATTAAACCCAGCTGCCTGGCTAAGGCAGATCTGACTCCTTTAACTACATGAAAGGCTGCAGGTGATCTGTGTTTTACTGTGTCCTTCCATGCCCCAGTCAGAGCATACTCCTGCCTGTTGGGATAGTACACTAGCCATGAGGGTATAGTAGATTTTGGGGAAAACAATCTTAGTTGCTTTTACAGCCTTTTTGTATAAACTACTTTCATATTCACTTGAAGCAAGGAGTAGGAGCCGGATTTCCCTGGTGAATGATTTAACCACCAGGCATTATAACTCCCTCTCTGGCCTAATGAATATTTCATATTTTATTCTGTGGAACAACATATTATGCAATCATTCAATTAAGCACTGTCTCATAATGCATATGCACAAGGTGTTATTCATGAATAACACCACTGAAGCTGAGAGGCTTGTTTTGTAAAATAAAAAACGCTGTTCTTCATTATTAAGCACTACATCTTTATTGTTCTGCTGTTGAAAGCAGAGTTCACGTTTGGAAACAGTGTATCAACCAGCCATTATTGAAAATATCACTAAACCCCAGTTAACTTCCAAGCTGGAATGGAGAGGTTTGGAGAAAAAGGATCATGGTCTTTCTTCATCACCTGAAGCATCTTCACCTCTCTTTATACATACAGCCAGCTTCAAGGAGATGGAAGACAAGAACTGGAGTCCAAAGAGCAGAAATACCAAATACTTGGGTATAGGAACCCAAATGGGAGGCAGGGCTTACAAAAGACAGAAATGAGTGAGGAAAAGGAAAACAAAGAAGAACTGAAATTTCAGGAGCAAGAGATCGTTGTCTGACAAATAACCTTTTTTTACACCCCTAATCTGAATAAAGAGATTTGGTGCCATTGACTCATCCTCACAGAAAAAGCGTAAGGAGATGATAAAAGCATTTACTTGCCCCATAAAATATCAACCTATGTTAAATGGCTGTTATGGCCAAGAAGATAGTTTATCTGGCAAAACCATTTGCTGTTTTTCAGGAATTTAGCTTGCCCTTCAAGACTGGAGAGGCCTAAGAAAAGGAAACTACTTGTAAACTTGCCTTAGCAAGTGCCAGAAAGTGAAAATTTTGAGACCCTGAATTAAATAACCATGCTAGAAAATTTTTAACTTTGCATAAAGCTTGGATAATATTTCTTAAAATACATTTAGTGCCACCTACAAAGGTGTTAACCAGGCTTTTAACAGTATTCTGAAATGGATTAAAATGCACTGGAATCTGTCACAGATGGGTATGCTGGAATGGCTGCAGGTAGCTGGACATACCTTCTGGACTTCCCAAACACCCCCAGTGCTCATGGAGCTTGCTGAACAGAAATGGCACATGGGTAGGTAGTCAGCTCTTGTGAGTCTGCCACATAACAGTGGAGAAAAATGTCAGATGGAAGTTGGGCTAAGAAGCCATATTAGAGTTTGATTTGTAGTTAAGGGAGAGGCAAGGGGAAAGGAGACAGTGATGGGGACAGTAAGTGGGATCAATCTGTCCTTTAGCTCCTTAGGTAAGGTAAC
This sequence comes from Leptocoma aspasia, assembly GCA_013399835.1. NCBI lineage: Eukaryota > Metazoa > Chordata > Aves > Passeriformes > Nectariniidae > Leptocoma > Leptocoma aspasia. The sequence goes on from VXAX01005707.1 coordinate 853,506, forward strand.
ATAAGGTCATGCATAAATATCTGTTGCTACTGACAGGGCAATTAAGGGGCCTGATTCCCCATTACAGGAGCTCTTACACTTCAGGACTGGAATTTGTGCATACAGGAACTCAAGGAAGAGCTATGTTTATGTGTTTTCTATAACTCTTTTGTTTAGAAGGTAATTAAGTCTTTAAATTTTCAAATAAAGACATATGTTTATATGCAATTTTGACCTTGTAGAAAATAGAAAAATTGTGACAGTAACATCAGTCAATTGCAATCATGAGTGTTTATCATTCAGTACCATCATGAAGAGACAAGGAGACAGGCTAGTCAAACGTTTATAAACTCAGCTATGGTTGCAAAAAGATACAAAAATATATTTTTGAAGTCAGTTTTCTCTGCATTTTAGTTGCATGGTATTACTAAATGCTGGCATGAAATCAAGATCCCTGCTTTTTCCATTCTCATTCCTATACTGCCCACTTAAAGTCATACTAATTTGCTTTTTCAGGTTTTAAAGTACTCTAACCTTTTGTTGTCCTCTTTCAAAAATAGTCTGCTATAAAAAGTTCATATTGATCCTCTGCATTAATCCTTGATGAGAACTCCCGCATTGAGCTAGTTTGGCCAAATTTCCTTTCCAAATTAAGTTACTCAAGGTCAAAACTGCCCCTGTTCAATCTATTCTCTTCAAAGATAATGTACAAAACTAGACTTTCTTGTGAACTTGGACTAGAAGCGTTGCTACTCTACAGGTTCCTAAATTGTTGTGCATTTCAGTTTTCATAAAAGTTATGCACTTCAGCAACAGAGAACTAAAACCCCCACAACTCTCTAATAAGAATTAAATACCCCATGACTGTACTGCATCAGTCAGCACTTCCTGAAAGTTTCAGAGAATATATTATCTTTTGAGATAGTGTTGCACTCTACAAATGACAAGTTTGAAAGATTGGTGATATTATCAGTGACCATATAGAATCCAGAAACACATTTTAGATTGTATTCAAGAGCTTCACAAGTTTTGCTGTACACTTAAAATGGAATGCAATTTATAGGGTTTAATTACAGTATTTCAGAAAGAGACCAAAACTGAAAAATCCACAGTGCCTTGACTAATTTAGTGAATTTTTATAGCTACAGCTGTAGGCACTTCATGCAGGTGAGAATTAGTGCTAAGTTTATCAAGTCAAAGGAAACTTTTTCTTCACTGTATTGATTAGGATCTTTCTCTCTAATCATTTAGTAGTCAAGCTTCACACCATCAAGCCTCACACCATTCTGCACTTTATTTCTGGGATGCATCACTATTTCCTGAGTGATGCTTTCTCAAGGAGATGCTGTTCACTTTTATTGTGCAAGGTCTGTGGGCATTGGAGCGAGGGTGAAAAATCCACAAAGTAACTGAGTAACAAGTAGTTTGGCATTGAAATTATATTTAGGAGCATAATTTAAGAATGTGATTTTGCAATAATTAGCATGTAAGTTCAGTTAAGGCCTTTAAAATTCTCACAGACTGTGGGCCCTCTGTTTCATAATTATGTTCACAAAAGTATTCTGGTTATAAGAATAAAACCAGAATCAGACATTCAAAAAGAGTAAGGATTATAATCTCCTTTCAGCGCATGTATTTACAAGCACCAATCTTCACTCTTTTTTCCTCATAAAAATGAGTTAATTTGCAATTAATAATTTACTACTAGCCTTACTGTGTGTTTAATTGTAGATATTTTATACCATCCTTTTAATGGAAATTTTTTTCTTGAGCTTATTTTAATGTGATTTTGTGCTACAATATGAGATGGACAAATAAGTAGTTTTGGCTGTTCCTTTGTTCATTTTTGCAGTAAAACTGTTTTTTATTGACATGTTGAATCACATTAGAACTAAAACTTTTTCTGCTTTTTTGGGGGAGTGAAAAGCCCTTAGTATTTTCAATAAATTTAATTTCCAAATATCTTAGAAATAGTCTGACTGTTTCATCCTTCTTTTGTGCAAGAATAGGGAAAAAACCTCTTCTCTTTATATCTCATCCTGTCACCACCACTAGTTGAGGTTAACATATTGTCTGTCTACTTTTAATAGAAACATTCCTCATGTATTCTAACAAATCGCGTATATCTGAATTCTACATACAAAGCTGTAATTCCATTGAGAGTTTGCAGTGACATTGATAAATGATGTCACCAGAACCCTTTGCTTGAATTACAATCTTAATTATGTACACCTGGGTTCTTAGTATTCCTTATATTATTTCTGTCATAGCACTATCTTGTCCTATTCTTACTCTGATGCTAATTTGTTTTATCAGTAGCCAAAGCACTGCAGCTTAGCAAAGCCTGTCCACAGTGTTTAAATGACTGTAATTTTCTTCCTTGTTATTGCTGTTTTTAAAAACTGAGTGCAGCAGTAAACAACAAAGTAAATTTTTACATGAAGATCATGAAGGATATATGTAAAGTTTTTGGGAAGTTTTTTTTGTTTTCCACAGAGTTTTCTTATTTAGGACTATCCAGCATTTCTGAGTGCTTCTAGTTGCTTCATGTCTCCTGAGAAAAGAAGAGCAAAAAGGTTTGGTTACTCAGTTATTTTTGTGGGAGAGGAATTCCCATATGGCTGAAGGTGGGAAACACTGTGTATGGTAAGCCTGAAAATGAGAAATACAAGTTTCTTCTAGTTCTCATTCTCTTGGGTTTTTTTCTATAGTCACCTTGTGAACCTAACCAGGATTACTTTTGTCACAGAAAATATAAAAGACTCGGCTTTGAGTACACGTGTGGCCAATGAAATCTCTTTAAAAATGATCAATCAGGCTGTGGCTTGCTTTGCTCCGGAAGCCCCTTGAAGAGACTGGCTTACAACAAAAGTGATTAAAAGTTCCCAAATCCAATTTATTCTCCTAACATTTAAAAAATATGAAGAAAGCATAGAGTTCCAGGATATAACTTGTATCTGTTCATTATGTTTATTTAACTTGAAGAATGTAGGTCTTATCTTGTATAACACTCACAGTCACACATGCAAAAAAGTTCAGAGCTAAATGCTAGCACATTACCTTCGAACTTAGTCTTTAGTCAGGCAAATATATTCTTGATCTGGGTCAGAACTGAAAAAGGACTTGGAAGATTTCAGTTCTTATTCCTTTTATTCCGTTCTCATTCTCCTATTATTCCTTCTCCTATTTTTTTTTCTCTCTAAGCTTTCTATTATTTCTGTAAAACAATCTGAATTGCACCCTCTAGAAAAATGTAGATTTCTGCTTCTTTCATGGCCAGACTGGCCAGGACAATATTGACACTTGTCTTCCCATCATCACTGCAGATCACACATTCTTTTTTCTTTCTGCAACAGCAATCTGCAAAAGCCTGAAACAATGAGAATCAAAATGCTCTGAATTTTGGATGACTCTTTGCTGTACTATCAGGAGAAAAACTTATAAATAAAAAAGTATTGGGGACAGAAATCTGGAGAACAATATCATAAATATAATTCTTGTACCAAAATAGTTTTAAGCATATATTTACTTACCTTTTAATTTAGTCAGGATGACTAGTATATTTATAGCAGGGTTTTACTTGCATATGAACAATCACATACTCTCAAGCCTACACTACAAAAACAATTCTTTCTTGTCTCAACCCTCTGCCACTGAAAAGTTTTACTTAGATTATTTTTCTTGCCTGTTGTTACATTCATCTTTACAGTCTCAGTTCTTTTTCATGAGATAAATAGGTCCAAATGAGCCTTTGAACTTTTCCCACGCTGTTTCTTTAGCATTAGGTCTGTTCTGATGGCTCTTCCTGTCCCAGAAGTATAAGACAAGTTCCTTCAGAAAAAATTCAGTCAGTCTTCCACTCCCCAGAGACACTGTAACATTTATGGTTCCACAGCCTCTAAAATGCTAATTAGACCCTTACCAACCCATGTGTTTTAATTCTGAACTTTGTAAATTTCTCAGTTAGTCCAGCCTCTGTCACTAATCATGACCTTCTGGAAACTGCACAAGCCATCACAACAATGAAGAATACTAAAAACTCTTGGAAGCTGGCTCAAAAGCCAGTACTGTCAAGTCAGAGAAAATCCAAGCCTGCCTTTACTTTGCTAATCCTTTAAACACTTGAATCAGTTTTCAATAATCTTTTTCACACTTTGCAGGGATCTGCTTTTCAGGTCTTGGCATCCAAAGCCTGCTTTGACTTCAGCCAAGCTTTGAATTGCATGTTAGTTGTTTTAAATATACCGTAATACAGCAGTTTCCCATCCTGCTATCCCTTACATTTTTAAGAGTGTATAAAAGGCCTTTTTTTTTTGTGCAGCAGAACATCTGAAGAGTATTTTTTACTCCTTACTTGATATATATGCACACACATGAAAATTTGTGTAGATGCTCTTAGTGAACAAACTTTTTTTTACTGTCATTCCAAGGTCTGAGTCATGCAAGTTATTGCCTAGAACTTGGAGCCCACTCTGAAAAAAGTGACTCAAATAAATAACGAGACGAAGCACAGATACTGTTATAAACTGCTGGTGAGATTTGAAAAAGGTAAGCTCTTCCTGGTTTACTAGTTTTACTCTGGTCTTTCTGAGATCCTCAGTTAAAAAAGTGAGAAACTAGGGGAAAAATTGTGGCTGGAAACTTAACATACATGGCCTACTAGGCAGAGTTTAATCCACATAAGGTTCCTTAAAAAGCAGTGAGCCAATAAACCTAAGTTAAATATTTGTAGTTCAGACACGTAAAGCTCCATCGAATTAGAAATTTTACAGAATCTCAGTGCTAACATACATTTCTACACCTGGTAAGAATTCATGTACAAAACTAACTCATGTTAGAGAGAAGAAGCAGGGAAACAGATTCCTGTGGTGGGGGTTCGGCTCTGTAATTTTCCTATTAATTTGTGTTTGTGGAGATGGAAAAAGTTTCTATGTAACTGGAGAACCTAATAGGACAACTTCCTTATTATTTTAAAATTAGCTTTGTCATTGTTGAATAGTGCTTAGGGATAGTTCACATAGAATAGGTATGGCCTGAAACAGAAGTAAATGAAACTGTCCCTGAGCTGCTTATTTTAATTGTTTAAATGGGAGTTAAATCTCAAGCTGTGTTTTTCCTCAAAGACTGTGAGTTAGGACCAACAAAAGCAAGCACATGGACTTGTATGGCTTGATTTGTTTCTCTCTTTATTGTGAGCCACTAACTGATTTTTCTATTTTAGCTCAGTTTCAAGCCTATTTGCAACTGGGATCCAAAGGTGTAGAACTGAACAATACTTCAGTGTACATTCTTAGGGTCACTTTGCTTGAAAAGAGTTTGTCTTCTCCCCCTGTATTTCTTCCTTCTCTGTCTTTTGTACCCTTCCTCCAAAATACACTTCACCTGTGTCCCCATGTTAGAGTGAACTCTTCCTTACACAACAGATTTATTTTTATTCCAATGTTGAATGGGATCCTAATTAGATAAGGGTCCCTTTAGTGTTCTAGTACTACAAAACTTTAATAACAGCAACAGCTGATCTTGCAATCAAGCACTTATGACCTGTTCTTGGACATGAGATGTACATAAATTCTACTGAATTTAAGAGTTTTAATTTGTCCATGCCCTTCTCAGGGGGGTTGGAAATAAGTAATCTTTAAAGTCCCTTCCAACTCAAACCATTCCATGATTCTAGGAATGCTGATACAGATGTATACTTGAAGAACTAAATCAGATTTTTTACATTTTGTCTCAAGTAGTTTACTTCAAAATTTTTCATGTTCATCAGTGAGTTTTTTGGGACTGAGGGAATGAAATCTCAGAAGCTAATACTTCTAATTTTTTTTTTAGTAAGCCCTGTACAGTTACTAAAAAAAAAATAAAAACCAAAACAAAACAGAACCCAAAAAAACAAAACCCCAAAAAACCCCCACAAAACTCCACATCAGTCAGCATCTTGGAAGACAGATTTTCTAATCTCTGAGCCTCTAAAATAAAACAATAGGATACAAAGAATACATTGGTGAGTGGCCCTTGCCCTGACCATATCTGGGATGCAGGCTCACTCACAGTCATCACTCAAAGCTGAGCCACTCTCGGTCATACTAGGTGGCTGCTGCCTCCACACTCTTCTATCTGCATTTCCTAGTGGGAAGAAAATTATTTCTATCCTTCCTGGTGCACTCAAGTTGAAGGAATGGGAAATGTACTGCAAGCAAAATTCTTACAAAAATGGAGAAGACAATGCCATTATACTTTTCTCTTCCCAGAAGTCATGTGTTTGCCATTTTCTCCAATTAGTGCACAGAACGACTTCTTTCCTCCACATTCCTCCTCTTACTCGTTACAATTTCCCCACCTTTGTGAGGCCCAAAACCAGAGGCCCTATCATTAATCTTCTTTCCCAAAGTGTTTAGGTCCATGAGATCTGGCTTTAATTACCAGCCATGAGAAGAACTAATTACCCTGGCCTAACAAAGACAGGATGACGGAACGGGGGTGGTGTTGTGAGAACCTGACAGTGCACATCTTGGCATATTAGATATTCCCATTGCTACTTCTCTGTCACTTGAAAAGAGAGATAAAAAGACAAGTAGGCAGGAGTTACTCCAAGTTTACAAATGCCTCCAAAGATACTGCCATGGGAATTTAAGTTTGCCTTGTGGGAGTACTTGTAGAGTACAGAGAAAACAGATAGCACTTCCAACAGTGAATGCATAACCATAATGAGTTGACCAGTGACTCAAAGCTGAGCTATGCAAGCCTAAAATAAGCATTACAAATGTGGGAGTCCATAATTCTCAATCATGGGACAAAATGTTTCACTGCTTTAAAGGTAAATAAGCTACTTGTCCTTCTGTCAGCTGAGGTTGGATGTGGTCACATCACTTCTGAAAGTTCTCATTTTCTGTAGAATTGGGTTTTTTTCATAATACATTTAAGATCTCAAAAATATACTCTTTTTTAAAATAATCTTCTTATTTAACATGGAAGACTGGAACACTGACTTACAAATAAACACTTTACATTGAACGAAGAGACAGTTTCTTGAAGTTAAAGCTTTTCAATATTTCAGTCAATAAAACCTGGTGTTTCTCTGATCCTTCTGTGTACATAAATGAATTGACTAGGTGACTTAAAGTATCAAGTGTAACACAGGAATAGCATTTAAAGGGAAGCATGTGTATGGCAACTTTATGTTACTTAGTAACTGGGACAATAACATTAAAAATTGTAAGTGAAATGGGAGCCATTCCAGGAAAAACACATAATGTCTGAGCTTGCAGCTAAAACATCTTGCAGAAGGCTTGAAAAGGCAAAAAAGGTTGTAACTTCTCTGGAGAATCTGGCATTCAGCTATTGGTTTTGGTGGTTATTGAGCTTTTGGTTGTGTTTGTTTGATTTTTTTTGCTGACTGAGAACTGTGGCATAACACATCCGGCACAGATGTGGCATGGTATGGAGTTTCTGCCCAGCAAGTCACCAGCTGTGCTTCATCTTTCCTTGCTCTCATAGCCTGGACTGTTTCCTCCACTCCATTCCCAGCATACTCAGCAGCTCTTCCCTAACTGGCAAATCTGAATCAGGGATATTACTGATGCTGGGAAGATACCACATTGACAGGTATCATCAGTCATCCCGTGCTGCTTTGCGAGTTTAAGGTCTCTGAAGTGGTCCAAAACGTGGTGTTAGCTGGGCTTCCAAAAGTAACGTTTCTGTGCTAATGTGCTGCTCTGCCTGGTTTAACAGATGCTTCTTCCTACCTGGTTTTAATGCTAACTACTGAAAAACAGTGGCTCTTTTATTGCCCAAAATGGTATGCAGCAAGCCCTTTCCTCCAAAGGGTAGTCTGCAGAAGCTATCCTGCTGTGCCATCACACCCAAAGCATTGGATCACCTTAACTCAACTGCTAGTTGCTAGGTGGTTTGTGCTATATTATTAATTACTGCAAGGCTTTTAAAATTTATTTACTTCAGTAAGATTTTGGTCCATTCATGACTCAATCTGTGATGCAGAATTAATAATTTTTAATTGTCATAATAGCTATGGCACCTATGTTATGGGAATTAGAAAAACAGTGGCTATCTGGTGAATATTATTTGGGTCTGAATTTTATTAATTGATTTTGTTAGAAGGCCTACCCTTTGAGCGATGCTGGTCAAAGCCAGTAGCATTTCTACATAATTTCATTAGTTTGGAAGAGGTAGGAGAGGGAGTGCTGTATGACAAAGTATCCTGTGGGGTTTATACATAACATGAAAAAAGTTGTGTCATCTTAGTGTAAATTTGGTTGGGCTGTGTTTTCTAAATACACCTAAGCTGCCCAGATTGCATAGAGAAACTATTTTCAATTCTCTTGATGCCTCCAATAATTACACCTTCTTGATGACAGACAAACTGTCTTGAAGAGCTGCTGTGTCAATGGTTTATGTTGCAGCTGTCTCATCATGACTTTCATGCACACATAAAAGTAAACAGAAAATTTTTTGTTGATTTGCTGAGTGCTGTGCAATCCTTCATCTATCTGAAGCTGTCATCCATCTAAAGTTGCCTACAATAAATATATTAAGTAAAAATACATTAAGTAACACATTATCTAATGCTTTTCCAAGTCTTATCAATAACGAATGCTGCAAGTATTTGTATATTCAGGTTGCTGCTCAACCTTGTGTGACAGACCAGAAGCAAATTACTCCACTATGAATGGCCTGTAAGAGACCTGGGGCAGTAAGTGACGCAGACTGTGCAGTGGCAGAAAGGAATGCACATTTCTGAGCTCAGTTCACTTTGGCTATAGGCAAGCATTTATTTTCTGCATTATACAAAAGACTCAAAGAAGTTTTATGGCCTGTGTAATGCAGAAAGCAAACCTCTCTGGTCATAATTGTCCATGAATTCCAGACTAGGGATTCCCAGTCCACAGATCCCAGCTAATCTATTTTTTCCCCACATTTTCATGGGACCAACATGAGTTGCCCATGTACAACTCACAACATAAGGAGTTGTGAGTTGTACATGGGCAATCATTTCTTCACTTCCTGTGCCTGAAGTCTAGTGAGGTGTCAGACCTTCTTGTCAGACCAACTAGACCAACATGAGGAATATGTGTATCTGTGTATCATAGGGAAAGTGGGAAGGAAGGAAGGAAGGAAGGAAGGAAGGAAGGAAGGAAGGAAGGAAGGAAGGAAGGAAGGAAGGAAGGANAAGAAAGAAGGAAAATATCTCAAAAATCCCTTAAAGGAATAATGGAAAATTAAATTATTTTCAGAACATCATGCAAGATTCATAAATCAGTAAACAGATATATGAACTAAAAGAAATATGAAATATTTCTTACAGAAAAAGTTCATAAATTATATTTAAAAATGAAAGGTAGAAGTACATGACAGAACCAGGAATGATTTAAAATAAGTTTCAGGTGGACTTTCTTCCACATCTAATTATTTAATTATTCAGCTTTCAAGTGTGCCTTCAAACTAAGCACTCCTACCAGTTTTCTTATTTTGAACTGAAAACAAGGATTTAAAACAGTGAGCTCTAAAGCCTTGACATTGAATTAGCTCCTGCATATTACATGACTGTTTAAATACTAGTGTCAACAAAATCTTTTTTGAACAAATAATGACATATCACCATATACTTTTCACACCATCTGTTCTAAAACAATTGTGTCTCATTGAAATGGTGAGCTATTCCAGTAAAAACCAATTTGATCAGGGAATTTTATGCAATATTAACAGGGTCATCAGACAGACAGTGTGGGTAACTACTTGATAAATATGTGTAAGAAAGAAAATAGCAATTATAGCAATTAATAGTTACGGGGAAAAAGCAAAAGAAGATCTGTTCTAGCAAAACAGCAAAAGATTATCTAGATAATTAATTTTAAATGTATTTTTCACCCTAGCAGGTTCTAAACAGGTATAAACAGTCTCTGTGAACTGCCTATTATATATGGGGTAGGGGAGAAATAGAGTAACTGCTTATTGCTCTACAGCAATGCTGTACTACATGGCTTTGGAAAGGAAATGAAGAACACAATTTCCCTGTGGAAACAAGTGGGGAATTTGAGGGTGCAGAGTATTTTTACCCAGACTGATTTTTGGCCAGGCCACCAGCTTTTAAGATCTTTGTTCTCATAAATGTGACATGAAATCTCTGAAATTACCATAGGCAGCAAGGATATTTCTGTCTTTGTAAGAACACTATGTAAGCCACAGAGTTTCTGCAAATACATGTTGCACCCCAGAATCTGCAGGATTTAGAAAAAAGGGTCCCAGAAGGCTGTGATCCCAGTCCCTCCCACTTCTCAGATTTTCTTTGGGAAGAAGCTGTTCAACTAATATACCAACCTGGCCTACTGATGCTTGAGTCTTGAAAACGTGTTGTGGAAGAAGGGTCACAAAGCAGCCCCATCAGTCGTGCAGGTGTACTAAACAACACCACCTATCACTTCAGTCAGAGTAAACAGCTTGTAAATGTGTCTATGAATATTAAATTCACTTCAAACAGCAGGAAGCAGGCAACCTACTGTTTGAAATAAGAATGTGAGCTTACAAATCACCCACTATTGAGGGACTTTCCCCATCTGACCTCAAGCCATAAGACAATCTAGTTTTCACTTTGATGGTTCCCACAGCACTGAACTGGCTTTCTTGCAAAATACCATTCATTTCATCTCTGCCTATTTTTGAAATACCACCCCCCAAAACCCTTCCTGCCCAAAAGGTGTTTGCAAAGTTACTGTGGCCATATAGTGGTTTAGATCCTGGTTTATCTTGGTTGGTTGGGTTCGGGTTTGGTTTTTTTTCTTCGCATTTTGTAGGGAGGTCTTATTATTTTTAAAAATAATTCCTTTGCCTTAATTACATTTCATTTTACGTTGGTCTTAGTACTATGCCACTGAGAACCAAAAGCCCCTCACTACTATGGTTTACTTACCATTGTTTGATATCACAATTCACGTGGTAAATGATATCACATTTACCAAACTTTCTAGACAGCAATGATAAACAATAGCATTGTGGGCCACTAAAGCATCTTATCTATTCTTAACAGAGCTCATGGTAACCTTGCTGAAACCAGTAATATTATTGTTTTGGCAAAAACCAGTTTAATTCTCACCTGATCAGCCAAATTAGAAGAGGACAGGTATCCAAGAAGGCATTTTCCCATTGGGTACAACCAGAATGTAATGAATAAAAAAACCACATGGGCTTTACTTAAGAATGTCTTTCCTCATATTATTTATGGAAGTCCTATAGTATTTTATCACTGTTGTTCTAAGTTAGCTGACTTGTTTTAAGGTTATTTAAAAAGCTGAAATATGAAAAAGGAAATGAGATTCCACATTTTCAGAGAGTTCTCAATCTACAGGTACAGATGTAGTATGTAAAATCTTTAATGCAAGTAGCCTACCACTAAGCTAACTGGGAAGTTCATTGGGAAGTTCTGTTCTCATTTTCTGTGGTATCTTTTTTATATCGCTATACATTCTCCTAAACTTCCATGGGCTTTTAAAAATTTATTTTAATGAACAAGCTAGTTCTATGCTGTACTAACACATCAGTGCTAATTTCTTAGTTAAACATTATCTGTCACATGAGCCAGTCACCCCTGAGGGTTCATTTGTTCATTTTTGTGTGAGGACTATTCTGTAGGAGTATTTTCATTAGGATGGATACCCTGCCTAATTTCACTACAGTAATTTTAAAAAAAAAAGTTACATGTACAGACATGCAAAGCCTGTGTTTTGAAGGTGCTTGACTGTGTGTCAAGAAACATGGCAAAATACAAATTCTTATAGTTAATATTAGGCTTGTCAACATGATATATGTGTTTCACAGGCATTTTAATCTCTAGTTATTCTGGTGTGTCATGGTGGAAAATAATACAAAATATAGGATCATGACAAAATCATTCCTCTACTTGTAGTTACAAAACTTTGGATACCTGTATTTTAGAGACACAACTGAAGGCCATATAAAGTTTTGAATC
>VXAX01005707.1:872961-940461 GCA_013399835.1 Leptocoma aspasia
ATACCTGTTAAAATGGCACTCTCCTTTTTTTGTTCATTTTCTTCTGTAGGCTCGGTAGTAGATTATTAGAAGAGAAGCATTAAGCACAGTGAGAGTGCTTCCCTCTAATTGATACTTTTAGAGATCTCTACTTTGTTGTTCATTTTAACTAATTTTTATCATGCCTCTGGGATGATGTAACCCACACATCCTTCACCTAAGAAACCTGGTAATTATGGTGCTCACTACAAGTAATTAGATCTCAAATAAAAAGGAATCTTTATCCAAATTGCTGGGGGGAAATGCAATAAAAATAAAGAGAGATGTTTAGGTAAGTAAATATCAACAGGAAATGACCATTCAAAAAACTAACAGCAATCAGGTCAATGCTATTCATTACTGGGACACCACACAGCTTACATTTTCATTTTTGAGAGTTGAGCTTTTCTTTACCACAACAATCAGGTCAATGCAGTCTTTGCTGGGAAATAAGCGTAATAGCACTAAAGTACTTTAACACAGGAATGCTGCTGTTCTTGGTTTACTTGAAACATGCAGGCATGGTGTCCTCCACCTCATTAGAGAAAGCAACATAAGGATGGACTGGATCTGTCTGGAGGGTGCATACACACAAGAAGTATGCCTCATAACTTAATGGAAGAAATCTTTTCTCTGTTTCAAGTACCAGATATAGTGCAGTGGCTGGTAACAGTCTATTAAAAAGCAACTTCTGTGAGATGTATAGTTGGTCAGAAAATTAAATGATGGCACAGGGTAGAAAAGGCTGTAAGAGGCTGTACATTACACCCATTGTCAGTTTTTCAGGCAAGTCAGTTTGCTGGAGAAAAGAGCACACAAAGTGCGTCATGCACACGGAACTGTAAAAGTGGAGTTATGTCAGGAACAGTCTACTAGTGCATGGATAAGAGAACAATCAATGCAGGCTCTGTAATGGAGGGTAGATAGGTATTAGCCACAAGGAAGCACTAATGGAGTGAACAAGAATAAAGTTTAAATCATCAATATCCAGGTGCTTAGTGTTACTTAAGAAGCAAGCAATTAGGATTCAAAAGGAATAATTAGCAGATTTAACAAAGAGGCCATTTATTGTTTGTCACTGTGTCATTAGTCCTATTTAATGGTAGGGGAACACTAAGGAGTTAAAATGCATTGTGAGCACGAATTAGATAACACAGTGAAACAAGTCACAACAGCTATAATTAAAAAGTGGGTAATTGCCAGAGTTAGTGCACAATAACATGGAAGATGCTATTACTTGCTCCTATGCTTCCAACAGGAAGTAACAGGCAATTGTGTGTGGAGCCTGCTGAAAATATATGAAATGATAAATAGTGTAGATGGAAAACACATGAATGATGCAGTTAATATGAACTGTTGCCCCAGCTTTGTCATGGTTATTTGGGCTTGCCACCTACTTAGGATTTTTCTGATTTCATTTTATTCTCAACCTCTTCAACCCTTGTACATTTTGATGTCTTGAGTCTAATCACAGTGAGGATGCCTAGAACAGGCAAGATCTAGTCTATTTTCCAGATAGTCTTTGGAATTTAGTTGAAATACACATAATTGCTTTAGAACAGTGCAATCCACTTGTTTTATTGGAAGGTTAATGTGGAACGAGGGTTTCCAAAACTAAATGAAAAAACCTGATGAAACTAATGCTGGACTTACAGACATGAGAGATATAGAGTAGAAAATGCACTGATCATGAACAAACATTCTAATCCTGCTAACTCTTTTAAGTGACTATCAAAGAGCAGAGACTTCTCTTTCACTTGGAGGAATTGGAGGGCTAAAAATATAAAAATGAAACTGCTACCAATGGGCCAAAAGCAAACAGAGAACAGAATTCAATGCACTAATGAAAGCCATTGCTGCTGAATCAAATTTCTCTCTAGATAAGATTTCAAAACCACTAAGTACATATTACCCCGTGATGTGTGCATTCTTGGAAAAAGCTGCTGTGAATCTTCAAGGCAGTCCAGGCTTAAGTGATGTGCAAAGAATCTATGGTAATGATGATGACATTAAAAGGTTCATAGAACCAGTATCAATAGCTAGAAGCAAGATGAAGCACTAGCTTTCTGCAAGGGATCATAGGCAAAACACAAAGCTAAGAAAAAAGATAATGTGAATTTTAAGAACAGCTGAAAACAGCAGGTGAACTCTTCTATCTACAGTCACCTAGAAAATAAGAAGCTTGAAGAACAAAGATGAGCTGGAACTAAAATTCTGTATGAATTAAAATTCCACCAAATAACTCCTTATTAGGAATTATGCTGAGCAAACACTGCAGTAATTTTCAGACCTTGCTCAGCATTTGATACCCATAAGATGGTAAAAATTAAATTATCTAGAAAAATGTATCCCACAGGTGAGAGGATTGTGACACATAATCTCAGAACCACACAATAATTCTGACATTAAAGCCCACTTGTTTAAGAACAAAATAACAGAATTTAAAGTTAATATATCCTTTTATTTAGACATGAAGCTATCTTATTTTGCAAAATTTAATAATATTCACAAATAATGATCTAGTTTAAGCACTATATAAAGAAGATGAACTGTAGCTTGAATAATTCCATCTTTTGTGAATTAGCATTATTTTCATGTGTTCCATTTCAAACCTTTTGTAAAAGCAAATATTGCATTTAGAAAAACAGTATTTTGCAAAATTTAGCTGGGTTTTCTGTATTTTGGAAATCCATAAAAATACTGGATAGTTGAACATGGAAGTGAAATCCCTTGTAAACTTGTATTAACCAGTGAAATTAATCAGTGTTATCTCTCTGTCTAGCATGAGGGAAGAGAATCACAAAGGAGAATTTTAAGTATGATGTTTTCAATTAGGTTTCAATAGTTCCCTGTCTGAGTAAACACATTCTTTCAAATTGAGGATCTTACTAATGTTAACAATGTCCCTTAAACAAATACGTAGGACAGAATGGATGGGCTTTGCTACAGGAAAAACAGTTATCGACCCCGTAAGCATCAGTAAAAACAAGTAAATACTTCAATATAAGGGCTCCCAGTGAGGCTTCTTCTGAAGTGCATTTTTGGCTTTGGGTCCTAGAGAGAAGAAATTATGCAGTTGCAGAGGAATTCACAAGACATAGACTTGAACTGGAAGAGTGTGAGTCGTCAGGGAACTTCAGCAAATCCTTCATGCAGAGAATGATGCAGAGCAATTGTCCTGCTTGCTGAAAATATGCATGCTGCAAGAAGAACTGTAGCCAAGGAAAAGGTTGCTTGGAAGCTTGCTTCCAAAAAGATACCTCTTAAATGATTCTTAGCATCAAATATGAATGTGAGCTATCAGACAGAGCAGGGTAGAGAAGGAAATAGAAATGGGTTAATTAGGTGCAGAAAATACTAGTGTTGAGCATATACTGGAGCACATCTAAGTACATTACTGTTTTTCTAAGATGAATGATTAAAATAATCTCTCTTATTTTTTTTCTTTCCACTCACGATCACTGCTCCATTATGTATCATTAGGGGATGGAGATTCATGTATGCAAGTATTTTCCAGGCAACAAAAGGGGGATGTAGGGGCTGTTTAGCATATGGCAGAAGAGGAAGTTAACAACAAGATTCTAGTAGCTGGTTTACACAGTGGGCTTTGCCCACAATGGGCTAATTAACCTTAAGAAAATGAAAGATGAAAGAGGATAAAAATCCATCTCAATTGGCAGTGCACTGTGCATGATATCAAAGAGGAGGTATTTGGTGGAAATTAGAAAATCTGAATATGGAATTGTTATGGAACAGTTGGCCTCTAATAATGCCTTTTGTATTATTAACAGGACAATTTACAGACTTTGAGGCTACATTGATACCAGTGAGTTAAAGGGTATCAGGGAACATTTCCCAGAAACTGAGAGAAACCTTCTGTAAATTTGAACAGAAAGAATGGCTACAGACACTGTTTTGGCCTAGGCCAACCTGCCTCCTCCAAAACTCCTGAGCACAGCTTAGAATGTGGGTCCATGCGTCCATGACCATTCCTCAGACACACTTTGCATGGGAACTTCCTGGTACTGAACTAAAGGAATATATATCCAAATAAATTTATTTGAGCAATATTGGCAAATCCTGAGTTTTCTGAAGCCCTTTTTACCTGAAGGTCAACCTGGCCAAAGCTATTTAGCAAAGTTATATAGAGAAACCATATCTATAATTTTAATGAACAACAACCAGCCATTTTAGGACCAGGACACTGTATGCCATTAAGAAGGAAATACAGCAACTTTATATTTCCTTTATATGCAATCTCTGTGCCAATAACTGTTTGACAAAAGCCAGAGGGCACTCAGCCAGAGACTCCATTGTGGAAGGAAAGCCTCTCTGATCCAATGAAGAGAAAAACAAGATGCTTTGACCACCACTTAGGGAAACAATAACATCATCATCATCAATCAAAGTAGACCTGGGTAGTAGAGAAGACATTGCTACAGTCTCAGTATGTCTAATAACACTGGTGATTAAGGCTTTATTTTACTTGCCAAAGTGTGTTGCTTTCTAAAGCAAAGTTTAGAGATCAACAGCAAACGAGATTACTGGATAAAATGAGGTGAGAGGTCTTAACTAGCTTCCTAACTCTTCAGTGCACATATTTGATATGAATATGCAAAATTGGAAGATGACTGTGAGAGCTTCAGTCTGCAAGGCAGCAGTCACAACGAACCTAGAGTGCAAAACTGGAGCCTAGTTCAAGAAATACATTAGGTTCATTTCTTGAGGACTAAAAAGATCCTGCTGCAGAAAACTTGGTTCCTTAATGTCAGTGAAACTTATTGCAAGGGGAAGTGCTTTCCAACGTGAGCAAAACCCAGAGTCACATGAGAGTCAAAACACCTGAGTTAGGTGTTCTGTTAAAAGTGCAAGCCCAAATGAAGCAGTACATGTCTGCAACGACTTTATAAACTGGAATTTGGATTACAATTTAAACTGCCTTTACAAATCACCTTCAACAAACCCTTTTTTATTCTAGCAGGCAGTTATTCAGAAATATAATAGAGGGTCCTGGGCAGAATTTATATTAAATATTTATTCTGGATTGAACAACAGGTTGGAGTGGTCTAAGGGATGAACCACTTGCCTGATGAACTGACAATGTGAGAATCTATTTTGTGCTTAATGAGATATTACATAAAATATTTGCATACAAAAATCTACATACAAAATTCTAACCCATGTTTTGACTACAGGAGTATCATTCAAAACAAACAAATAAGTATAAAGATTATATATTTCTATTGCTTTTGCTAGAAAAACCTAGTATTGGCTAAAATTATTTCTCTCTCTTTTTTTTTTTTTTTTTTTTTTGGAGAAGTCAAATGTATCAGCCAGGCTACAGTATTGTTGGAGAAATGTACTGAGTATACCCCATAGGAGTACTTATTAGCTATTCACACCAGTCTAACAAGCATGATATAAATGCATAATATGCTTTGTCTTAGAAGGGGATGGTGACTGTGCAAGAGGATCAAATTAATAAAGTGAGGAAATCATCCCCTTATAGACTTACTGTTTGAACTTTGTGGAAATCCAGGTAAGGAGGATGGACCATTCATTCCAGGCAGAAGAACAGGAGGAAGGCCAGGGAGTCCTGGATAAGCTGCTGGCAAACTGATACCATGAAGAGAACTGCTGTCCATCATGCCTGGCTGCTGTACTGTTAATCCTAGCACATCAGTAGCCTTCTTTATGCGATCCAATTCTTGCTGTGCCATCAGCTGTCTAACTGTTGTAGGAGCTAAATAATCTTTCTCCCGGTCTAGCTGACTTCCCACAGTTTCTCTCACTTTTGTAATATGTTGTTTGGAAAAGATATGATCTCTTATGGACAAACGTGCAGAATATTTCACGCCACATAGAGAACATTCTGGCTTTGTCCCATCAGGTCCAGTCTGATTTATCATGAATGGCTTCCCTATGTTAATTTTGAATTTCTTTTCTTTAGCCCGGGCATTCTGAAACCAGACCTGAACCACACGTTTGGGCAGACCAATCTCATTCCCTAGCATTTCACATTCCTGCATGGTTGGAGTCCGGTAGTCACTAAAGCAAGCCTTGAGAACTTTAAGCTGAAGGTTACTCATTTGTGTTCGGAAACGTTTGTGGCCTGGCCGATCACTGTTTTTGGATTTAAAGGGATTGCTAGCTCCAAATGGGTTAGGTGAACTTGGATCAGCTATGCTTGAAGTTTCACTGCGATCGGCATTGTCATCAGGGTCATCAGTAATGTAGTAACTTTGGTCATGGTCACCATCTTTTTCACTGAAGTGTATTGAAGGGCTTGTTAGGGAAAAGAGAAATTTATCATCAGTATTCTCATTTGTAGGTGTAGTTGATGCTTTTGGCAGTGTGTCATTCACAAGCGGTTTTGGTTCTTTGGGGGGTGATGCAGGTTTTGCATCCCCTGAACTGCCAGTTGTGCTTTCCATTTCATTGTTCCCCTCATCCCCTGTTGTGGCATCACTAATTGCTGTATTAATTGATGAAGTCTCATCAAAGTCGGTCTTGTTTTGATCATATCCAGAGTCAGCAGGAGGGGCATTCAAATTTTCTATATCCTCACTAGACTCTGCTTTAAAAGAAGAAGGACTTAAAAGGTTTTTCGGTGACATTTCTGCAGTTTTGCTAACAGGGGTTGATACAGTGGAGGCTAATTCATTTTCACTTGATAATTCAGTTTTTGCTAATGACAGTGATGGGTAATCAAAAAATATGTACTTTTGTGGACTTTCTCCTCCATCTTCATTTGATATCAAAGGACTGGGAGGCAAACTATAGCCGGCCTGCTTTCCTTCATTCCAATGTCGAGAGCGGATGTGACTTTCTAAAGCAGATTTTGCTTTAAACAGAGCTCGACAAAATGGACATCTTTTATGGGACTGGGCTGGACCAACTGCACGGAATTGTCCCTTTCTTTCTCGGGCTCTTGTGTTCTGAAACCAGACTTGGACGACTCTCTTTTTCAGTCCCACTTCACGTGCAATATGATCTAGCATCTTTCTGGTGGGATTGGAATCTAGCAGGTATTTTTCGTAGAGTATTTCCAGCTGCTCTGGAGTAATTGTAGTTCTTAAACGCTTATCACGATGTTGATCTTCTCCGCTGTTTCCTCCCTCCTTCTCACTACAGTTATTGTCTTCTTTGTCATCTAGTTTCCGTTTCAGGGAACCAGAAACTGTAGCAGAGTGTGCTGTATGTGAGGAGCCAGTTTGTGGTGGCATCTGAGCAAGAGAACTGTTAAGTAACTGTCCAGTCATCAAAGGATTATTTGGGTCAAATATCATGTAGGGCATATCCATTGGTCTTTCTAAAAACTGTGAGTGAAGAAATTGGTTTTGAGCTGCTAGGAAATGCATGTGCTGGTGCTCTTGCCAAAGTTCTAGAGTTGGAAAGGCAACTGTACACTGATCACACTGATACTGTAATAACTGAGGAGGTAGACTGTTCTGTAAAGAAGTCATTGAAATTGGCAAAGGACTGGAAGGAACAGGCGTGTTTTGTGATGCAGAAGGAGGTCTCCCTACAATCTGGGATTGCTTTTGTTGCGGTGGTTGAGAAGCTGAGGGCTGAGGGTCAGAAGGTGTTACTGGAGCAGACTGTACCGGTTTGGCGCTTTGGGAAGTTGTATCTGTTTGCTTAGAGGTGGTTTCATTTTGTTTTGGTTTTTCTGTGGACTCTGGTTTAGGAGAAGCCTTCTCAGGTTCTGGTTTGGGTGATGGAATCAAAGGAGTACTAGAACCAGAGCCAGAGCTTGCTGCTGTGACTGTCAAGCTTTTTGACGAGTCATTTTGGCCAGAAACTGTACAGTTCTTATACACTGTTTGATCAGAGGCATCCATAGAGTCTTCAGTTTGGCTTTCATCTTGAGCATCATCATCTTCGTCTTTATAACACTGCTTTTTCTGGTGTGTAATTAAATCAAAGATCCTGGGAAAAACCACACTGCATTTTTTGCACTGATACTGCATGTTACTGGTTCGGATGTAACGCTCATTCGTCAGTTCCCTTTTCTCATTGTCTTTAGTTTCAGCTTGATTCTCATAACTTTTACGAGCTTTTTGTCGTGCATTTTGGAACCATACAACAATAACTCGAGTAGGTAGGTTAAGTACAGTTGAAAGTTGTTCGATTTCATCATCCTTTGGATAAGCATTTGTGTCAAAGAAGTCTTGGAGGACACGGAGCTGGTAGTCAGTAAACCGAGTCCTGGATGACCTCTTGCTGAAAGATGCATCAGACTTGTAGGGTTCTACAGCTGTAGGTTGAGGATCTATTCTGATATCTTCCAATACTGTTATAGGAGGATTGCTGAAATTATATGGTGAATCCTTATTTCTCTGTCGTTCTTTAAACAGCGTATTTCGAAACCAGTGCTTGATAACTTTCTGTGAAAGACCAGATTTCTCAGCCATTTCTTGGATCTGCTCTTCACTTGGAGAATTGTTAATATCAAAATAAGCCCGCAAGATTTTTAACTGGTCATCTGTGATTCTCGTTCGTGGACGCTTGAACTGAGAGTGCCGCAGGAAATTGGGATCTAATCCCAGCTGCTGCTGGCAAAGCTGGGTAAGATCGGCAGATAAAGTATCCATTGGTGGCAGCTGCAGGGCAAGCTGAGGAGGCAGTGCAGGATGTTGCACTGGCTGCATCATAATTGGAGGGAAAAGTGGGAGATCAAGTGAAACGGGAAGCTGGACTTGAGGTGGGGCTGATGGTGGTGGTGGTGGAGGAGGTGGAGGTGGTGGTGGAGGAGGTGGTGGTGGAGGTGTAGGTGGTGGAGCCTGCAAAGGTGTGGGAGTTGCATTTTGAATTTTTCCAGCTCCAGCTGAAGAAGGCTGTGAAGGAGTTGGAGGAGGAGGAGGAGGAGGTGGTGGTGGAGGTGGTGGTGGAGGCGGTGGCGTTTCTGGAGAAGATGGAGAAATTGGATAAAGTTTGTCATACGCCTCCCTGTACTGTCGGGCAAATTTTTCTAATGCTCCATATGGAAAAAAATGTCCATGCACATGTTCTTGATGACTCTTCAAAATAAGAATGTTGGAAAAAAGCTTACTGCAGGTTCCACATTCCAGTTTGTCTGTGTTTTCACCATCCCCAGTCTTGCTTTTTTTCTGCACTTTTTGTCTGTTCTCATTGTACTGGATAACTAACTCAAACCCAAAGTTCTCCAACAAAGCCTTGGCTGCATTCCCTCTTGCTCCAGAAGCTATTCTGGGTGGTGGGATGGCTGGTTCTGAGGATTTTGGCTTCTTCATATCTTTGTTTTCTTTTAGTCCTTCATTCTCATTAGTAAATTCTTGCTTTGGCTTCTCGTGTTTTTCAGAAACTTCTTCTGACTCCTTATATGATGGCATATCCTTTATCAGCTGGCAGTCTGTACTTACTAAGGTATTTTGCTCTGCTTTCATCAGCTTACTACTTTGCTGCTGCTGCTTTTGGGACTGAAGTTGGGGTTGGGTGGACTGATACTGTTGTGCCTGTTGCTGCAGTATCTGTAGCTGGGTTTGGCCAACATGGTGCTGAGTTTGTATCTGCTGCTTCAAATCTTCAAGCAGTGATCCTGTCATACCAGCCATTCCAGGCATACCAAATGTGGCAGAACCAGGCAAACCCAGATCTGGGCTTAAGCTAAATTCTGTCCCAGGTATATAGAATGGGAAAAGGAACTGAGGCTGTTGAAATTGGAGCAGTGCTTCTGGTGTCATTGGAAAGTGAGGCAAAAAAGCTGGATTTAGAAACTGCGGTTGAAAGAACGCAGCTTGTTGTTGCAGTTCGTGCTGTAGTTGCATTTGAAGTTGTGCTGGTGACTGGGGTGGGTGATGTGTAGGTTGAGCAGAAATTAATTCAGAAGCTTGCTTTTTATTTAATTCTTTGGCATCTAAATGTGTTTCTTTGCTGTTAACTGCTGGTAAGCTCACAGATTCTAGCATTCCTTGGCTGGGGCTATTCACATTCCCTGCTACACTATTTCCGCTACTTATATTACCACTTGGTTCTAGTTTTGCAGCCCTTGCCTTTGTCTGATGAAGCACAGATCTCATATGGATTTCCAATGTAGAACTTTGGCTATATGCAACGTTACAAATGCTGCACTTGTAGGGTTTGTTGTCAGTGCTGCTGTTGGTTTCTTGAGGGACAGGACTTGATGCTTCCTGCAAAACCTTTTTGAGTTTATGCAGATGGGACACTGAGTTATAGTGGACCAAGAGAATGTTCTTTTGGGTGAAAGACTCTTTACACACTGTACACTTGTATGGGCGAGATGGATCTAGAAATTTTTCCATAGTAAAATTTGGCCCTTTTCTAAAAGGTAAGGTCCGCTTTGGTTCCGAGCCCATGTCATCTGGAATAGAGCTACTATCACTTCCTACAGGACTTGCTTTACCTTCCTGGTCCATCTCATAATCTCTTTCTATTTCCTGTTCTAGTGCATGATCGTCTTGTGCCATACTTTCACTTTCTGCCCAAAGTTCACCATTGACAGGTAAAGATGCACACAGCTGCTGAAGTTCAGCTTCATTGAGTTCAGGGTGGCCTGCTTCCAAGTGTTTTTTTAAAGCCTGGAATGTACGGAAGCTACGTTGGCAAAGGCTACACATGGTAGCTGCCCGAATAGCGTGGTACTGGGAATGTATCTGAAGCTTCTGCATAGTCTTAAAAGCCAAGCTACAATGGTTACAGCGGTACTTATAGACATGGCGGTCAGAAACAGACAGCTGTTGCTTCTTCTGCTGCTCATTTAGCTGCTCTGTCATGGAGTCAGTGGTCTTTATATCTTTACTGCTGCTCTTATTCCAATCTGGTGTTTCAGTAGATTCCTTAGGTGGCTTCTGTTCCTCAGTCTTAATTTCCATTCCAGTTTTTGATTCATCGATCCCAGGGGTACTTTTCTCATCCACAGGACTTTCACCTAGTTAAAGAAAGTGAGGTGTCTTTTACACAAGTAGAAGAGAAAGCACACAGTATTCATTTTAATTTACTTTTTCATCAGAAATCAAGGAAGGCACCTAGTATGCCATGTGTCAGCTTAGCAAAATATAACAACCTGTCCTTGTCCCAGAAAATAAAGCAGGCAGGACAAACAGGAGTTTTAAAAAAGGAATAAAACTGATACAAAATGATCAGATTGGCAGTGGCATAGGGCTTTTCTTTGCCAGAAGGTAAGAGTTTATTGGTACAATGGGAGCACCAAACAAGAAAAGGAAATAAAGAGTAGGAAAGAGGGAAAGAGCAGAAAAGTGGGGACAATAGGTAGGACAGATTATTAGAAAGAGGGTGACAGTAGTCTGAGAAGAGAGGGAGGAGCATGCTGTGACAACTAGCAAAATTTCCTAGTGCATGATACAGTTAAGTGTCCAGTATCAGAAACCTGCTACTGGAAAGGAAGACAAAATCACTTACCTAACACTCCCCACTGATGGTGAAAGCACCACTGTCTTTTGGGACAGCGTCTTATTAGCTGGTTAAACAAGGAGGATCTTGGCCTCAAAGTGGCTAGGTACGGCTGTTTGACTTCACCTCCACCAAAAGCAAAGAGTCTGGCATACGTGTGCATTCTACTAGCTCGGCCAAAATCAGACCCCATGATACATTTTTTTTTTATCTCTGTGGCTATAAGCAAGCCAGAAAAATATTCCCTTTACTAAGTAACAAGTAGTTTTATTTCTAAATTGCCCATACCTAGCTTTTACATGTCTGGGCTTTTCCTTGCATACCTGGATATTTCCCAGCTCCCTCAGCTGTAATGGTTGCAGGTGTGTCACGTTCAGATTTCTCTGAAGCAGCTGCTGGCAATAGCATACTATTGGGCATCATGACATCTGGTACAGGAACCTTTGAAAACCAAGAATATGGTATTATTACAGAAAAAGTCCCACTATTTAATAGTATACAACAGTATGAAATTATAATTCAAAAGATCCATCATATCTGGATGACTGTGAGAATCAAGATCCTGATTCAGTCCTTGATTATGATTTCTGACAGATCATAATCCAGAGCATCATGTGTCTCTTGGTGGAGAACCAACCCAAAATAATCCACAATAAGGGGATGCTATAGAACTACATGCACTCAATATTTCATTGATCTCAGTATTACCACAAAGAAGGTTTTGCTGACTTTGCCAGGGTCATTGGATTTACCAGGGGAATTCTCCTAGGATATTCCTCAAAGACAGAGACCATGCTGAGAGATGGTCACCAGTCAGTCTTTCATTGAGGGCATTCCCACTTTTCTTCACCTGTATTTTTTTTACACAAATGCTGGAAATTTCATGATCTTTGAAAGAAAATGATGTTTATTTCAATAGGGAAGTAACAACTTATTTCTATTTAAAATTAGATTTTTTTCTCTTTCTTGACTTCAATTTCTTATGTATCTTCAGATTGCTTTATCTGTTGTGTTGTGCTTTCAAATTATAGACAGAAATCTTTGAAGGATGTACTCTGGTAGTATTCAGTTTAGCTAAGTTGATACAAATATCAACTTGCTCAACATTTTATATTTTTATTTTACTTTGGTCTTTAAAACAAATTCATATCAGAAATATAGGACTGTCCTATTAAGGCTTAGCAAGTTTAAGTTCAAGCTCCTGCACTGCCAGATTCTGTCTAAAGAATCTTGGGTAAATCAGTCAAGACTGTGCTGCAGCTCCTCGACTCTAACAGAAGGATAGGATTTCCTTCATACAGAGGTAAAAAGATTATCCACAGAAGAGATTTTTCAGTTGTAAATAAATAATGAAAGCTACATTCATTATGAGGTATGACTAGAAATATCTTTTGTTCCTCTAACATTGGATGCATAAGAATTACATATATATACATATATGCATATATATATATATATGCATATATTGTTATATATTTATAACAAATTGCCTCTTGGAAAAAAATATTCTAGACATTTAAAAAAAGCCCAAAACACCTGGGTTTAGTACATTTATGATTTAAACATAGCATTAATAGCAACCTGTCATAGGACTAATGATTTTGAGTTTATTTGGTAGGGAAGGTCTTTTAAAAAAATTATGTAGAGAACTGTAAATATCCCAGAGGAAAAAAAATTGCTATAAATAGTATTTACTTTTTTGTCAGAAGGTTCAGTTATGGACAGAGCACATTGTTAGCAATGATGACAATTTCAATTATGAAGATTATGTTTTACAATCTTTTCTCTGGCAAGCATCGGGGCTTTTTCCCCTCTCAGAAGCATTGGGACAACTCCCCAGCATCTGATGAAGAAAGATTTCAAAGTTGCTGCACTATAAGCGTAGAGGGAATCATGAAGAACTTGAGAAGAAAGCTAGTGCTGTTAAATACAGAGCGGGGGGATTTTCCATATTTTTCCATTTTCCTAGAAGGGTCTGTGGAAGTTAAATTTCCACTGCATTTTCCTTCCAGTGGGCCAAAATTACATAGTCTGTCAGGTCTATAATTAGTAGAAAACCAAGGAAAAGAAAGGAAGTTCCCCAAGTGTATATTTGCTCCTCAGCTCTAAGCTCAAGGAACTCTAGACCTTCAGTCAAGAGGTCTCAATTCTTTCTAATATTTTTGCCACTTTAGTTGGGAATGAGGTGGTGGATCTACAACCACACCCATATAAATGAAGGAGTCATTTATGGATACAGAAGTAAATATTAAGGAGTTGGATCACTGAGATTTCCAAGTACATTTCCATCTAAGAAAGCAAGACAGCCAGAGCCAGTTTGTCTTAGGAGGTCTGTTTTCTAACTGAATTTATGCCTAATAACAAATATGTATGAGACCTGATTGTGTTTCTACTAACATTGTTTTGAATGGATGCTTGAACTGCTATTTTACAGTGAATTTCATGTAATGTAACGTACATAGAGGTATACATAGGAATCCTTCTACGTTTGGGAACTACATTCTTCAGGGAGTTCCTATTACTTTACGAACACCTGGATATTATTAGACCAAATTTTCAGGTATGCACTTAGACACATGGACTGGCTTAAAATTTCCAAGGTTAATGTCAGTGAGGAATCACAGGATTTTTTGCACCTGTGAAATCCACTTTCAGCCATTTTCCCAAGGGATAGCAGTCACTGGGTGAGCTGACAAGAGAACCTAAGAGTCCTGACCCACTCCTCTCCTCAGGCTACCTGAATACTATGTCACAACAAACACATTGCCCACAAGGCCCAAGTATGTTTGTGTAGCACGTGCATCAGTATTTGGAGCACTTACTGTCATGAGCAGCTTCTCCACACAGTCAGGGGACACACTGTGCAGATGGGTCAAATGAAGCTGGAGATGCATTTTGTTGCTGAGGACATCTTGGCAGAGGGGGCAGCAGATAACAGGTTGCATTGAGTGCTGTGACAGGACATGCATCTGGATACGGTTTGGGTCCCTACCATTGTAGTTACAATAAGGACATTGATAGAACTGAAAAAAAATCAAGTTAAGATGCAGGCCATTAGTCAATGTGCTTTTTATAACTTGCTGATATAGCTATTTTAGCAGCATATCATCTCTGTTTCATTCTTGAGTTATTTGAAAAAGAGTTCTAGAATGCAATTAAATTGTTACATTTCCTTTTACCTGCTCATGACAAAATTTATTGTCCTCTGGAGGCTTTGATTTTTTAGCTGCACCATCCTCTTCTTTTGCCAGAAGAAGCTGTTGTGCCCCTACCACAGTGTTCGCTTTTGGTTCCTTCTCTGGTGTGACTATTCCTGTTTTGAAAACATAATTTTTGAGAACATATTTTAAACTTAAAAATATCCTGGTTTACAAAGAGGCTCTGACTTCAAAGGTCTGTATTGTCTTTGAGGGTCTTTTTTTTTGTTTGCTTGCTTGTTTTTTAAACACTGAGAAAAAGTAAAGATGAATAAAACAAGTCTGGTAAGCACAAAGGTGAAAATACACTTTTATCCTTGATACTCTATAAATACATTTAAAAATGGACTCTTCTCTACTGTTTAGATAACCCTAGGTTGCCTTTAAAGATTAATCAATAATGTTCTTTCTTTAGCAGCTCAGCATGAATTTGTGTATTACATTAAAACAAATCAGCTTTTGCTTAAAAAGCCTGTTTTCCAAATAATTAATTTGCTGTTGTTTAATTACCCTCTCTCTTTTCTAAACTGTCTGAGCAATATGATTATTGTGCTGTTTTGATGACTCCTGCCTGGTTACTATTCTGAAGCTAAATATAGCGAGGCTTTAAAAGAAATACTGTGGAGAATAGGATTTCAGAGCTAACTTAATATTAATTATATACAAAGATCAGTCATTTGGGATTGCTTTAGATGTTTACACTGTGAATTTTTATAGTCTGGCATTTGTGATCAAAACCAGAATATAATTGTTTTCTATAGATAGTTGTACTATTAAGTATTAAATACTATATTTAATATTATGCCTGAGCTAGCTGTGTAATGTGGCCCAGTCTTGCACACATCAAAGAAAAGAGTGCAATTCTAATTTCCCAGTCCATCAGAAAATTCTTTCCAGCGTCAATTTGCCAGATAATCTCTTCTGCTAGGCTGGATATTACAAGAGCATTGGGTAGGCATGTCACATACATCTCACGACAAACACAAAACCTCATTTACCAACCATTCCAATCTCATCATAGTGCGGCATCATCTGACCTTTTTTCTGCTGTTTATTATGAGTATTTCTAATTTTAACTTTCAATTTTCACCATCTTCCAGTCAATTTGCAACTAAATTATTTCCAGGGTGAGGACACTATCACTGGACACTGGGTGCAAATACATCTTGAAATGCAATGAAGCTAAACCATTGATTGCTATCAGACCCAACGTAAATATATAGTTCAGGGGTAATCTGATTGTATGCTGTGCATGAAGATTTATCTTGATTTTTTTCAATCCACATAAGGTTCATATAAATGAACAAATTGCACCTCATTGCACAATAACCTAGGATTAATTTAAAAATAAGGTCATGGACATTTTGGCAACAAAGTAAACAAGAACAAAGAAAACACAAACTCAAGAACTTTTTATTATCATTATTTTCATCTAGACTTTGTGTAATATTTGATCTTACAATGACAACATTAAAGAGAAGCAAAATAAGAGAACAGTTTTCAAGGTAAATACCAAATCCTCATGGTAAAATAATAACTAATTGAAAACTGATTAATACAAGGATGTTTTCTGAAGGGCACTTAAAAAAAAAAGCAACCATAAAATATATTTTATGACTTATACCTTAATGGTGATTTCCCCACACACTGACTTTCATTCCTAAGTTGTTAATTATTTCTTTTGGTAATTTTTGCGTGTTCTAGCTCAAATTAAAGCTTATTCCTGCCATATTTCCCTATTTATAATGATCAATTCATCATCATTTGTTTATCATCTGAACAAGGCCCTTTTCGTAGCCCCCTGAATTTTTGCACTCTCAGGAACAGATCTCGGAGGCCTCATTTAGACTGCTCAGTCACTGCTGGGCCAACAACCCAAAGGACTACCCATGCTTAAAGGTAAAATCTAAGTGATGAAATCACATAAGGCACCATTTTATTACTCACTTTGCTTTATGACTATTAATAGATAACTCCCTGGCCTATCTGTATTTACATATTATTTAAGTATCTTAACTGTGAGAATTATGGAAGTAAAAAAGTGACATACTATATTAAGAGAGAAAGGTTGTTTCTTGAGTTTTAGAAGGACAGATTCAAATTATTAACCTCTTTTCATTTCTAACTGTCAAAAATGTCTCTACTCTTTCTTACCTTACCATTGGTCACTTTTAAAATATCCTTTTTAAAGACAAATGGGCCAGAATCTCAGTTGATGTAAATGGGCATTGTTATACCAGAAGCTGAATTTAAAAAACAAAATGAAAAAAATCTGCCTTCTCTTCCTCTCATCACACTAGATTGCTCTTGACTGGTTGTTACAGAAATTACAAACCAAATTCTCCTTCAAAATTTACTTGTGAAAATGCATCTAACTTTGTTTTGGCAGTGATATTTAACTGCTAGTGAAATTTATCTTGAAGTGCACTCTGTGTGTGCCTGGGCACACACAAGGTTAATATTACACATCATCTTTCACCACAGGATGGAATAACTTAATTACTTCAAAGGGCCTATAATAATCATGAAACACATAGTTCTTGTTTCTATAAAAACAAGGGGGGGTTTGGTTAAATTTCTTCTGTGGTTAATATAATAAAACAGTGGAGTTATAAAACACTGTGCTAGGGTCAATAAATGCATAACAAAGCACAGCTTTTTACAATGTTTACTATGATACTTATATAAACTGTCAAAGTTTACAGAGGCTTTGTTGTTTTTGTTGTTGTTTGGCTCTGGATTCATTCAACCTCAAGCACTGTTACTTCTTATGTGACTGAAGTTGTATCTGGCCAATAGAAATGTAACTGAGTCTTGGACTTATGGTGAGCTTTAAAGAAAACAAGAAGCGTGGTTGATTTTGCCTTCTGGCACAGCGGAGTCACTTGCCCCTGCACATGGAGAAGACCAGAGTTTCTGAGCCACACTGAACATGAACACAAAAGCAGAGTTCAACTTTTAACCCNAGTTCCTTGTCTCGCTATATCAACCCTTGGCTTTCCACGTTCAATTCACTGTTTTAGGGAGCTTTGGTAGAAAAACTGTAAACACCTATGGTCTTCTAGGAGGGGTATCAAAGGAGGAGGGATAGAGAAGAGCAAATCTTATGGTCTTGAGCATACTATGCGCACTCTTTCCATAGCTACACGTTCCACTGCTATGCCATGCTTACCAGGCATTTGTAGGAAAAGACTAAATCCAGCTGTTATTCATGTTTTAAATAGCAACCTTTTATTCTTGAGACGCATTATTTGTAGGGGTGTGGTTTTTTTTTTTTTTTGCAGTTGTGAAACACATCGGAAATTCTTTTCATAATATAAAATACGCATCTTATTTTAGATGAATAATGCAATTTCAATACATTTAGCTCAAAAAGTAAGTTTAATTATAAATAAGTGCCATGAAATAGACTAGGCAATGATTGCCTGTCAGTAACAGAATTATTTAACTTGTGTAGGACTGCTAATATAAAAATGACACAATTCACTGCAATTCAGATGTCATCACCTATGTAATATATTTTGAATCCCCAAAACAAAAAAAAAATATGGTTGTCTGACTAATAAGAAGGAGAAAGTTAATAAAGTACATATAGTAGTGAGAAAAACAATCCTGGAAATGCCATGATAAAACCACTATTTTCTTATTTATAAATCTTTGTATTTGATAAAGATTGCATAATTTAAGACTTCTGACACATCAGATGATGTTATTCAGGCTCAAAATAATTCTAAAATTATAATTACTGGTAGAGTATTCTTTCTAATTAGAGTAGAATGAAAGGATAATTTTCATTGCAATAATGAAGGTTAATTTCCATCCTTCCTCGTGTTTACTACCTTATTAAAAAGTGCTCCCCTTAGCCATGGCAGAGACATATTACATTTTCAATGCAAATGTATTAATCTGGATAAATTCCATATTAATTCTTGCACTGCATAGAGCTGTAATTTGGATTATAATTAATCTAAAGTGGCACTAGATTTAAATGACAATATAAATGAGGCATTAGTAGGCTTTTCTATTCTGAATGAATATTCAACAAATATAACTTGCATATTGCCAAGTCGCATTTTGAAAGCTCTTCTCCTTGAGATAAGGTAAGCAACGCAGCACAACAGCTTACACAAACATACTGTTACTAAATACATGTTAATCCTTTCTTGTCTAATAGATTCTATGCTAAAGAAGGGTCACACCACTTTCCTGTCTAACTTGTTAGTATTGTGATTAATTTATTGGTTTTCCTGAGATTTCTTTGGCAAGACCTGCAACACTCAATTCATGAGAAAACCCAAATTAACATTCAATTATACAGAAGCAGTTATGCAGTCATTAGAAATACTTGTCAGCTGAGTGAAAATTAAGATGATGGTTGGAATACTACATATGTAGAATTAATTTAGATTAGGAAAATAAAAGTTTCTAAAAGATTCAGGATTTTACAGTACAAACTGTTTTCTGCAAAGCACAAAGGCAATCATGTATTTCAGCCCTTGTTTTTATATGAATCTTACTGCAAAGTTATTTGTGTAATTGCTGGCATGGGAATGCAGAACAATTATGCTGGTTTTTTGTAGTGCACCCAGTAGGCATCTGGATATAGGTTTGTCCTAATTAAACTTGGCCCTTATGAGTGGCTAATCCTGATGGAATTCGGAGAATTCCCCTTCAGTATTTTTCTTCTAGATTCCATTTTTTTCTTTTTTCTATTTTTTTTTTTTTTTGCTGGAGCTTTAATACCATATTCTTTCCTAAACAACTATAAATGGACCAGCCTAAGAAAAAGACAGGGCTGCTACATCCCCTGAAGTGGTTCATATTGTCCCCTAGATGAAGCGTTTGGTAGGAAATGCAGGCTGCAAGTGGCTGCTGCCCATCTCCTGGGGAGTGTCCAGGCCAGCCCCTGAGGAGACTGCATAGAAGGACTTGTGTCAGCCTGCACTGCAGACAGTTTTGACCAAGTCAGAGAGCCAGCTAAGGCAAATATACATTTTAAACCACAACACAGATTCTTGCTTGACATCATCCTTGTCATCATCGGCCTTCCCTCAGTCTCTTGATCTCAAAAAATAAAGTGACTGAAGAGCAGTTGAGGTTGTAAACTGTGATGGGTACTGACCTTAGCCCATCAACAAGCAAACTTAAAGGAAGCTTTAATCTTTCAGTCAGTCTTCTGAATTGACTTGGCATAGAAAAGGCCATCTATAATTTTTTTTGAAAATAAATTCAAAAAATGTTTAATATGTAAAGAGCAAATTGCAGTATTGGCAAATTTGGGTGTAAAGGAACTCAGATGTAAAATGATATTTTTTCTACAACTATATGTCTTTATGGATAACACAACCTCCTTTGTATGCTGCTGTCATCAGCATACAAGGAAAAGATATATGACTACCTGAAACTAATAGGCTTCAACCTGTTTCAGCACTTCTTCTGCTTCAGTGAATCCAACATAATGTAACTAGGTATAGCGTGCGGCAAAAGTAGCCAATGTAATATTCATTGTGACCATAGATTTCCATCTCATACATAAAAAGCATGGGTGAAGTCACATATTTGCCAAATCAAACACAGAAAAAGCCTTGGGTATCTACACCAGATGCTGGCCCTAGGTTTGTTTGTGCACAAGTAAATGTCATGACATAGAGGTTTTGTTTTCAAAGACAGTAGCTTTCATTACTGGGCTTTGTCTATTCCAGGAGATCAAAATTACCCAACCCATAATCCGTTTTCAATGATATTTCCTCTTTCTTAGGCTGAATCATCTGTAAACTTTTTCATTGGATTTTGTGTATTTTTTTGTAAATGCCTCAAATAAATGCCCAGGAAGAGGCCAGATTCTTGAGAGTAACTAATCTGTGAGCAAGAGCAAAAAATAATAACAAAAAAACCCCACGTTCTTTAGGTTAAAAGGGGGGCAAAACCTGATTGAAGAAAAAATTCAAGTGGTACCTAATCCTATGCTTATGAAAAATTAATATGCCATCAGAGGAATCACAAGTACAGCAAAGATTAATGAAAGGCGCTTAAAAAATTACAAGCACACAAACTGATTTGATTAAAAAATAATCTCACTGGTCGTCCTGTAATATTCTTCAACTTATCCGCATCTATCCTGTCAGATGGTTATGATTAAAAATAGGTCAATGGGAGGCTACTGATAGAAATCACATGCAAAATGCACATGCAATGAATAGTAGTGGGAATGTCCAGACATTTTAAAATGAAAGAGCATTTCATAAGTTAAAAAAGGGGGAAAACAAAATTCTAGCATCTTACCAGAGTCTTTACTAGATTTTTTGCCTTCACTATTGTCTTTCTCACTTGAGTCTTTATCATCAGCCACAGCCACTGATGTACTTTTAGCAGACCCTTCTGTGTCTTCACCTTGTTCTTCTGTGGACAAACACAGAAAAGACCTCAGTAAAGGAACTCAGTGAGCAGTTAATAGCCGTTAAAAAATATGTCCTGTAATAAGAACAGCACTAACAGAAGGTGGCAAAACAGGGGGAAGAAGGCTCGGGGGGAAGAAAAGGGAAAGAACAGTGCTTTAAAGAGGTTGGATATTAATTCTAAATAATTTGCAATATTTCAAAATCTGGCGGTGTCTTTACAAGAGTACCTGCTTTCCCCCAGTGTGACAGATTTAAAGCCTGTCATTTCATATTCTTTGGCTAGAAATGATTTGTGTTAAAATACATGCACATGCATGCACACACACGCATACATACACACACACCCCCCACAGGCTGGAACAAAAGCAAGCACATGTAAAAATGCATCTTGGAGCCAAAAAAAAAAAAAAGGGGAGATCTCAACTATAAATCCTATTAGTGCAGCTGTATCCCGCTAATTGCAGTAAGTAAGTATTAGGTATTAGGTACTGTATTAAATATAAACCTCTGGCTTTGTGGGAGAAGTCTCAAATTTTGTCTCCAGGGGGAGCCATTCAGGATAAATGATGCAAGTTGGTGTATGGCTTCTGAGGAAGCAGCATTACCCACACCTCACTTACGTGTTCACACCAGCTAGATTACATGGAAATCTTCACA
The DNA here is from genome assembly GCA_013399835.1 of Leptocoma aspasia. Classification (NCBI taxonomy): domain Eukaryota; kingdom Metazoa; phylum Chordata; class Aves; order Passeriformes; family Nectariniidae; genus Leptocoma; species Leptocoma aspasia. The sequence goes on from VXAX01005707.1 coordinate 894,626, forward strand.
GTAACTCAAGCCCACTTAATTATTCGGTAAATCTTAGCTATGCTGCTACTGGTGGATTAATCTGTTTATGCAGTTAGCTTCTATGCTGGGGCTGTGTAGCACTAATCCGTGAAAGGCCCACTGTTCCTTTTCATCCTGTGATCATTTGTCTCTCACTGTGCTGATGTCACATTTTAATGAATTTTTAGCAATCTGAGTAATGCCAGATAACCAGACTTGCAACTCCCTACAGCACAGCATGCTGTTTTCATTGCAGCACACACACACACACACAAAAATAAAAATCATATTTCCCTGTTCAGGTAGGAATTATATAAATTAGGAGGTGAAGGTAAAATGGGATTCGAAGCGCCAGGCTGCTCGATTTCATAAAATCTTTAATGACCATATAAATTAACCCTGGAAAGGCAAAAGGTCACAGACACACATTTGCATACACTCTTCTATTCACTTTTGATAAGCAGAGCTTTTATGCAGGGAACATGATACAATTAACCCTTCAGGAACCATACAAAATGCAGCTACCGACATTTTAAGTGTCAAGCATTAACTGAAAATTACACACTGCATAAAATTTTCATTGTAAATGCTATAGTGATTGAAAGGGGAAATAGTGGCCCTCTTCGCACCCCATGTTTTATTAATAACATTCTGACAGCCGAATGAAATATCCTCTGTCATATGTAGCAGCTGAGCACAAAAAAATTGCTGCCTATTGCCTTACTGCCAGCCATACACTGAAACCCTATGCCTAGGCAAACAGCCCTCAGATCGATGTGGCAAACCTATCCGATTCTCAACTCCCTGCAAAACCTTTTGTAAATGGGAAGAGAAAAACACAGCTGCAATTTTGGAAACCAACCGTCTCCCCCCACCGAAAAAAAAAAAAATCCTGACCACAGATCAATGTGTTTTGCATTGACATGGAAATACAATAGATTAGGACTAAGCATGTGTGTCCACTTTCTGGAACAATGCAGGGAGAAAGACGGTCCCTTCTTTTAAAAATAATTGCATATTAAAAAAAAAAAAAAATTCCATGCGAATGGAAAGCCCACTCACGCTGTGTGAGCGCTCTCCTCCCCGCAGCCCCCCGCCTCCTCCCACGCTGATAGCTAATCAAACGTGGTAGGGATCCCGGGCGCAGCCGGGAGCGCGGCTGTGTTGTCGGGGTGGCGGGAGCACGGCTCGGGATGCTGCGCGCCTGTGATCATGCCTGGCTCGGGCTGTGCTAGCGCTGAGCCGCACACATGAGGCTGGGATCCAGTGTCAGGCCCCGTGGCCTCACGGAGCCGATGGCAATCCCTTTCCGACTCATCCTTGGGAATGGACGCATTGCTTCTTTTACTAGATTTACTGGCCCAATCCCCCTGGGCTGGAAAATGAAGTGTCAAAGTGCTACTGAGTGTCCTTATCTTGAGGGGACATAAAATTGTAAGGGCTATCGTGGCACACATTAATAAAACATTGTGTGTGTGTCAGGCAAAGAGAAAGAAAATTATGAAGGTACTAAAAGAAAAGCTACAGTATCATCTGGGTCTCATCAGACAATTTTTGCAGGGTGCTCTCCTGTTTTTCTGGTATGTGTTTTAAGTGTGAGAGAAATTCCCAGACATGTTCTCCTATACATCATCGTGGTGTCTGACCTCAGCGTGACCCTGGCAACAGTTTGAGAAATCTGAATGTGAACAAAGACTCTGTGTCAGCAGCAGGGAGAGATTGCGGGATAGACTTTCCCCATCAACTTAATCGCAAACAGCAGTTCTGAGGCCATAACTTTACAGGGCTGCACCAAGCCACAAACACATAACCTTTAGAGGTGAAACTGCCCCTCGCTCCCCACCCCCCCTTTCTGTGATTTTTCTCAGTCTTGTGGTGCTCCCTTTGATGTAGCAAGGCAATTAGCTGTAATGTTCAAGTACTGCAGACCTGTTTTATGGTTTGGAAGGTGAGAGCTGTTTATTACAGGTAGGCTCCTGGGGGCCATAAAGGCTTTGCAAATTTTTAATCATGCAAAAAACTAATCAAAATGTAACTTATACACACCATAAAAATTAATATCATTATTATGCATGGTATAAATTGCCTGCCTTGGCTTTCAATGGCACTGCCTTCTAGAAAATACATTTGGCATTCATTTCAGAAATATGTATGGCATTCACTTCAGAAGTAAATTTCATAGACAGAAATGATAATACAACTTCTCCTATTTTCCTTCAAAATTACGGAAAGGTTGTCTGAGACTCGCACTGTCACGACATATATCAAAGGGACAAGATGGAAATAAAACAGCTCTAACTTAAAAGCAGTTAGCAAATTACAAAAAATCCTGAAGACCGTTTGTCAGAACAGATATTGAGGAAATGTAACTATCAAAGACATTACATTCCTATGCCAGAATGCAACAAATATCTTTTTTAGCAACATTTTTGTTCTTACTACATGTGCCAACCAACAAGAATACCATGCAGAAATAAAGATCGGATGGCCCCTACTCAAGAACACAAAATTATGAATTATTATGTATCAACAAAACACAGTACAACTGTGCTACAGATTCCAGAGTTAAGTTCCAACATTCTGCTTTAAATTTACAAGAGTCCTGCTTATATAAATTTACAAATGTCAGCTTTGAAAATGAATAGAGCACCTGATTCAAATGCACTTTAATGGCTTTAATAACACTTAGTATTGCAATATGATATTTTATTCACACCTGTTTTTGTTTTGTCCAAATGTTGAAAATTTCTTTTGATGTTGGATGTCTTGAATTTAGCCATTATCAAGCTTTTGCCTCACAATTGACTTAGAATTAAACATAAAAATGAGGTTAGCAGGATTCTGCACTAAAACTGTGAAATAAGGAAAAATGAAAAATTCTTGTGTCAGAGGTAACGTTAATCAGTTGATATTGTATATTCCATTTTTATGTCATATACTTTAGTATGTTAATCTACACACAGGTCTAATTCTATACTGATTTTATGAAGTAAGACTCTTGTGATTTTCCTCAGTTCAATGAAGTCAAGATGTGTGAAGATTTCAATTGCAAAATCTAGGCCTCAGCCAAAGCTGATTAGCATGTACCAACAAAAAAATCAGAAAAATATTCATACATACGTTAGAAAAGCCTGACTTAGGGAGGTGTGATTTAAGGAACAGATACATACACCATAAACAAGGGAGGGTATGCAGAAAAGTACAAGCTTTTAAAAATTAAAAAATTATTAGTAAAACAAGACATGGAAGAGTTGAAACAATCCTCTCACTTTTAATTTAAATGCACTGTGACAGTCACAGGGGCAGGGGCAGTTGCCTTTCCCTGTGCTTTATCAGAGAAGTTTCCCTACTGATGAGCAGCACTGGGAATCTGTTCTCTAGTCTGTTTAAAAAAACATATTATTTTCAGGGGTTGATTTTGGTTCATTTGGCGTTTTTTTTTATCATTGATATATCAATTAACAGCCAGTAGTTCCTGTTTTGGTCCTGGATTATTTTGTTGTTGTTGCTGTTGTTATCCCTTTTGCCCTCTACAAATTGCAAGTAATTTCCTAAATAAGGATGATCTACTGGTTGTGGGTGAGTAATTGTGGTTATGAGAGAGAAAACAAGATTAAGCAAGTGTTTGTGGCTGAGGGCCGGATGGATGGGGAACAAATAAATCAATCAACTAAAGTAGTAAGCAAATAAACATGAAATGAGAGATTTTAAAAAAATAATTATTTTTTTTAGCGAATATGTCCAATAAGTAGCTGAATCTAAGGTACCCATATGTGTTCAGCACAGGTGTATCCAGGTTCAACTGGTAAAGTTGGCTTCTTAACCAACCAGATGAGAAGGTAACCACTAGAAAAGGATAATAGTAGGGTGTAGATTGGAGGGATGGACAGGCAGCAGATAATGTAGGGAAAGGAGAAACAATGGAAAACGAAGAAAATTCCACAGACCATGCAAAAGAAGTAGAAGTTAAATAGTAGTAGGGTGTGTGAATTGACTGCTGGGTTATCCTAGTTATACTACTTTGCTGATAAACTCTTCTTGACTCCTGCATTGTCATGCATTCACCCAAATATTCCAGAAAGTATTTGTTCTATATTCTGGCTGGCCTTGCAGAGGATGACAGAGGAATAGGATGCCTCACTCATTTAGGATCTTGACTGCATCCTCTAGTGGTTATATTTCATCTTCAAACAGGATTTCTAATTTCTCCTTTAGGGACTTGGGGTGAATAACAGCACCAACCCGTTAATAACTGTTTCTAATCACTGTGTTATATTCAGAACTAGAGCTCTTAGAAGGCTGAACTTCCCACAAACAAGCCTATAATTAAGTGATGATCATCATATTGACCAGAAAGTGCTAACTGGCAGTTACTATCATATTGTATCATTTTGTTTTGTGGTGCATCATTTGAATTTTTATGGCAGCCTAATGCTTCTCATTGAAATGTATCACTGTGCCAGAGGAGGCTGACTGCAAAGCTGGCTGGACAGAGTGTGCCGTGGTGGCTCCTTCCCAAAGAGTGTCACAAATCACACCCACTTTATCCACCCACTCTACCCAGCAGCCTGTACTCCCCACTTGCCACACTCAGCCTCACCCCTCTGGCTGCTGGAGGGAGGCAGCTTTCATCTACTCTACTTGGTTTTACTTCTTAGTTTCTGAAGGCAGAAAACATTCATTATCACCAGCTAATCTGCCTGGCACTTCATTATTTCTAATCTAGTTTATTCCACTTTTTAAAATTTTTTTTTTAAACTGTAGTCTACTTTCAGCTGCTGGAAAAGGAATGTTCTCCCCACAAGTTTGGAGGGGTGGGGTGTCCTTTCCAGTCCGGCTGCTGTGCAAGTTCTCCCTCCCTCTTGTTGCTGCCTGGGATTGTCTGCTTTCTAGTCTCCCTCCCGTAGTCTCAGAGCAAATCAGGAAAAGAAGAATGTTTTACTCTGATAATAGTGCAAATGTGGAAAAGGATTTTTGGTAAACTTATGCCGAGCCATACTGATTTACCAGAAAATAGGAAAATTTGCGGTTTGTATTTTTGTTGTTTTATTTCTACATTAATATTTTATCAAATATTTTGCAAGGAGCAAAAGAAGCATATGCTGACAAAACCATTAACAGAGAATGTCAGCTATTCAGAACGAAACTCAGAAATGCTTTCCAGATGTGATTGGAGATGTACAGTTAATCATTTATTATGCAGAAAGGGATACTTTTCTTACTTGGCCATCTCTAGAAAGGCATTGAAGCATGAAACTATATTGAGAATAGTCTAACTTTTCCAACTGATCATTACTTTTCTTTTGGCTGCCATTATGGTTCATAGAAAATGCTGTTTCCCCCATCAGCATAAAGCATGAAGAGCACTACCATTGTCTGACTTGAAGACTAATACATTTCCATCAAGGTTATGTAGAAAAGAAAATTAAACCTCATTGTTAATTCTTATTCAACATGCTGGATATACCTGCCTAATTTCAGACATTGCTCTAAGTTTATTCTCTGTGGAGGGAGACACAGATATCTTAAGGGCACAACTCTGACTTTACATAGGTGAATTGCTAATTTCTTCCTGGTTGCAGAAGGATTTTAAAATGAAATTCAGTGTTTGGAATGCAGACTTTTCACCTGGACACTGCTGCTAAACACTGGAAGTTAGGTGGGTGAACCTAAGCCTGACCTAAAGCTCAGAAAGTCAAGGAGGGTTTCCTCATGACGTTCACCAGTGTCCTGGATTTTTATTTCAAGCCAGTGGGTGAAAAAAAGCAAAATAGTGGATCTTCACAGTATCACTTCACTTTACTTTACTTTTTCTACTTTGCTGTTCAATCTGTGTGTTCAATGCCCCCTCATATACAAACACTTCTACTGTCCCTGATTTCTTGCATTTTTTCCTACATGAACTGAGTTTTCAATATATCATGTAAGTGGTGAGATTGAGTCTCCCATTCACAGTTTCCAGAAAAATCCTTTGGAGTTTATTTACAAAGAAACCACAATGTTAATTAAGAACTATTTTAAAATGTCATTTAAATGGTGTATTTTATTAGTGACTCAGTTTGGGGGTTTCTCTCTGAAGTATACTGTAAAATCCTTTTTATTTACCTTGCAGACTTTCTTTCTGAATTATTCACCTTTTTTTGGCTCACTAACAGTATGTCTCTGAAATTATCTGTAAAAAATTCTGTTAGTGCATATATTTCTTCTTTGTCTTTTGAGAATACTAGAGTAAAAGAATTTATTTTCTTTGCCATCTCCTGATCATTTTGGAATGACTATTCTCTGGTGGACTAGCAGACCTAATGACTCCTGCAGGCTTTCTATTTCTGAGATACTTTAACAATTCCTGTTTAGATTTTCTAGGTACCTCCACACACTTTGTCCTCATAGCCAATCTCTATGTTCAGTTTTATTAATATAACTGGCTTTATTTCCACTTTTAAGGAGACTTTTTCTGACCTGAATAAATTCTTGTACTATGTCTTGTAAGGTAGCTAACTACAGCCCTCCAGTTTAAATATTCCTCTTTCTTGATGCTACGTGTCATAGGCAGAAGTAGGTGATCTATTTATACTGAATAAAATTTTTCCTGAACAAAAACACTTTCTAAATTTTTTAAAAATAATCTATAGAGAATTATTTGTTAGGGGATTGAGTTGAGGGGGTGTTGGTTTGTTTGTTTTCTACAATTACCTGACAAGTAGTTTATAGCATATATAGCAATGCATGGATTTTTTTTTTCAAACTTACTTGTTGCAATTATTACTTTAAGTTTGGCTTCTTTAACATATGTATACATGAAGTGGTGCTTGCGTTGTTTTTTGTTTGTTTGTTTTCTTTTAGAAAGACAACACAGGTGCTATTTTAGCTTTTCCTCCAACCCAGATCACAAAATTGGAGTGATCTGTAAGAATCTTCACCAAGACATCCACTGCAAATTACTCCAAAAAAATCTTCTGTAAAAATTGTATTTCCTGGCTCATCTGGAGCTGTATTATTAAAAATATAGTATACTAACACATGGTCAAACTCCTCTGACAAGAGGAAAAGATAAAAGTCTGCTCATCAAAACCAGTAAAAGTAGTAAAAAAGAGCAGTACATTCCTGTCTTCTTGCTGTCTCTTAGCCCCTTTTGTTACTGTCCTTCCTTGCTTTCTCAAGACTCAATCTGGAAAATTCAGACAACAAACTTTTGTGTAATAACATGAGTATTATGAAGTTTTGTGGAATGTTCCAGTATTACAGTATTTTAGTGTGCTTGGGATGCATAGCAATAACATCACACATCTCTATTCCCTTTAGAGGAATATCCACAGTAGCAGGATACTTTCAATTTCAGTACTGTGCTTCAACACCTCAACCTGATCTTTTCTTGCTGCATTTTGAGGTCAGGAATTACACTATACTATTGATTAATATGAGTCCACTGCCAAGTTTGTTGGAGACACTTTGATGGCATACTCTGAAGATGAGCAGTATCACCTGGCTCTCAGCACAACGATGCGTGACTCACAAGTACTGAAATAGAGGAGATGGCAGACATAGATTTTCTGAATTCAAAAATGCCGATTATATCAAGGGGTTCTCCCAGGGCCAAGTCAAGCATTTCAGGTCACCCAGTCTTGCTGTAAAGCTACCTGTATCACAGCAACAGAAGGTCATGATTGGGCTTGGTTTGTATCCATTTTGCTTTTTACTAAACCAGTGGAACATAATAGATAATGTCTTCCATCTTTCATTTCCTCTTTCCTTCAGTTAAGTTTTTCAATTCTCATTGTTCTGTTTACTGCACTACTCTTACCTTTCCTAAATGTTTGTCTAATTTGAATGCTTTTTCTTCCATACACAGAAGATGCCCCACACCCTCTAAATTAATTTTCATTGTCAGCAATATAATTCTACCTTCCTGGAAGGAGAGGACATCCCTTGCCTATAGACTCCTCCACAACTTACCCACAACTGCCTAATGAGCACAAATCTTCAGTGCCAATCTAGCTAAAGTCCTGAAATGCCTTGTGAGGTGGTTCTGTGATAGCACTGAAAATACCTCAGAGAAAGCTTCTGAACAAGACCTGAACTTAACATTTGTTTTTAATATCTTTAGAAAAGTAGATAGAAGGGCCCACTTGCAAGTGTAATCCAGACTTCCCACCATACATATGTCTTTTCATTTGCTTATACCTTCAAAAAATTTAAGTGCTTGAGCTGAAATCAGCTGTGCTGAATCTCTGCTGCAGGTTGGATAGCATGTGGGTTTTATTTTTTATTTTTTAATTTCAGCCAAACTGATTAATCTACTTCTAAGAATAGGATTAGGAAAAATATATTTTTATATGTATATGTACATTTTGGAAATCTTTAATGTTCCAGTGATTTTAATCTGGAACACAAAATCTGGCAGACAAAATGATGTCTGGCATGTGGTACATTGGATTAAACTGCCCAAATTCAGCCAAGCAATATAGCTTTTAAAAATTCTACTTACCCATGCTCAGAAAAGCTCCCTGCACTGAGGAGCTGACATTCTGCTAGGAATCTGTAATCACTGAAGACACTCACACCCCCCACAGCGCTGAGAGCTCACCAAAGTGCACAGGCAGTCACATCCCACTGAGCTTCCACAAACCTCTTCACCCAGTTCCTGTGTGTACTAACCAATGCACATCCCCTCCTCAAAGAGGGACTACAACTTAAATAGGTCTTCTAAGATACAAATCACCCTGGCAACTTCCCTGCACAACTAGACTGCAACTACATTGTCCTTACTATGGTAAAACAAATTTTTCCAATATTATTATTATTATTAATAATTTTTTTTGGCTGTGTATCATCATACTGGGAGCTGGCAGCTATAGGAGAGCAGGACCAGCATGTTCCCCCTGTGCTTATAGGTTGGCAGGAGCAAAATTGGTAAAGAAGGGAAATTTTGGGGTCAGAGAAAGAACTGGAGAAAAGTAAGCAGAATGTGGTCTGAAGAAAAGAACATGAAAGACCAGGAGATGGGGAAGGGAGGAGAAACTGAGGTGAAAATTAGGATCAAATGAAAAACAGATAGAAGGCAGGAGAGTAGGACTATAATCAGCCACACACCAAACTACAGCACCAAACTGGACTGCAGAAAATAGACCTGGCTGGGACCAAAGGTACAAAAATGCAGAGAAAATAATAGGTGAAGACAATGATTACTAGGCAGTGAGATTAGAAACTTAATTTAGAAAAATATGGTTTCCCCCATGGCCCAATATTAAATCTCTGATTTTTTGTTGTTATAAATCTTCTTCTTACTTATTGCACTACCCTTCACCAGTGTTTATCCACAGAGAAGACAAAAACATTCTGCTACTCTCAGCTGGCTTGCTAGCTCTAGTAAGGGGGTCTGTGTAGGAAACTCAAACCCACTGATGTTTCATGTGACTTTTCGTAGAGTACTACATGGTCAATTATTTTTTCCCAGTTTAAGTCTTAATAGCTATGGGACCGTAGATGCAAATCCTACCCTCCCCCTTATGTTTTTAGAGCTATTAATAATATCACAAAAGTTAAATACTTTAATATCTTAAAAAATACTCTTCCCTTCTGACACAATATTGAATATCTTGATCAAGCTTTACCTTATGCAAAACCTCTTGCCTTATTCATTGCACAAAACTATTGATACTTATTTAGTGAAAAGCTATTCAGGACTTTGTTCCTTACTGTTTAACATGAAGCCACATGTTCTACTTACTACATCTCTTCAACTTACTCTGAAAGTCAAATTATTCTTTTCATTATTGACTTCTTATTGCTGCACAAACATTAATGAATTTATCTTCATTACCTCCTAAGAGATGAGTAGGCAATTCTGCAATTTCAGGAAGGGAAGTTATACAGAAATTGAGGTTAAAAAAAATCCAACTTGGAGAACCCAGTTCGATACAGATGGGACCAAATTTTTTCAAAGTACATAGCACTATATAGCACTTAATATGCTCAAAGCACAGCACTGATTGCTTTCATTTGCAGCTCTGTGTGTTCAGCACTTATTTAACACTATTGTAGAGCCTACAATCAAGCACTTAGAAAATGAAGGCCACACAGTTAGTGAACTCCTATGAAAAGGCTGGGTAAGGTGACCTGTTTAGGAAAAAAAAAAAAAAAAAAAAAAGAACCCTCCAGCAGAAACAGATATGGAAGCAAATTTTTAATTGTCTTAAATATACCACATTATTTCTCTTCACACTCTTTGCACAAGGATTTCCCTGCACTAAGTAGGCTGAAGTTTACAGAGATTGTGTGAATAAAAGCGTAACATTTTACTGATTTATTTTACTATACAAGATCCAACTCAGCTAATTTAGGAGCGGTATTTAGGAATAGGACTTAGGAATTGCACAGTGACTGTAGTTAGGTAGTATCATAGTGAGGCAGATATCTATTCTTACACTGATGAATTGTAATAATTTTGAGCTGGCAAAAAGTATTTTCAGACACAATAATCAACACATACATGTTGTAATTACAAAAAATACTGCAGCTTCTCTTATGATGGAAAGAGACAAGGAAAGATGAGACACAATTACAACTGGGGAGATGTGCCACATTTGTGAAAATTATTGTTTTCTTTTTGAAACAAGATATTTTGATCACCTCAGCATAAATCAGTTCCACAGTTATCACTAAGACGAAAAATTGAAAAAAATATATGGACTTGTTAAAGTATTGTCATGGATTTTCTTTGGTTCAGTAAAGGTATTCACAGAAGTCGAAATCTTCAGAGGTCATTCTACAGAAAAATGGGCTTAAGTGAACTCACAACATTTGATTTCCAAAAGTGCTCAGTGTTAATCTTAGCACCCATGGGCTGAAAGCTGAGCAGTTTTGAGAATTTCCACAGTCTCAGAGGAATTAGCAAAACACGACATATTAGGCTGAGAGGATTTTTACCAATGCAAAATAGATGGTCAACACCTGGCCTTTAAGCAGATTTTATAGTCCTCATAAAACATATCCTCCATACACACCAACCTACAAATATATTGAGAAAGTTCCACTCATTTCAAATCCTGTGTTCACAAAGCCATGTGTGCTGGGCTTTGAGGTCTGGGGATTATAATAGCCACTCGTTTATAGTAGTATTTCACTTGAAAAGTGGAACATGATGTGAAGCAAGCAGCACATAACTTCCAAAACCAGGAGGAAAAAAAACCCTATGAAGTTTCTTATTATAAGAGCAAGATTAATTTAGGCACCTTCATAAAAAAATAAAATAAATTCTGCTGCTTACTGTATATTTAATCCATGCATCTTTAAAGACTCTATTTTTTATAGAAGTCTTCTATTTTAGTCTCATACAGCATCTGAGCATAGAACGTTGAGATCGTTTTTAGATATGGGTAAAAGAGCTTGAGTTTGGTTTTTTACATCTTCTATTAATCTTTTTTTTTTAACAAAAAAAGAATCTGTGAAAATTAAACAAGTGGCTTTTAGGCACAGTACTATCTTTATGTGGCTGACAGAGAGTCAGATTTGCTGATCTGGGGACATTTCTGAGCCACACACATGAAAGACATAAAATGCTTGCATCTGACAAGCATTTCATATAACCGTGTGAAAATGCAAGATGAAGCAACTACTGGAGACACCACAATTTTCTGTCTAAACACCTCTTTTTTGAGAGTCACTCCCTTTAGTATCCCAAAGAAGCTTGGGCAGATATTCTTTTTCTCTCCAATACGTACATCATATTCATTTGTCACTCGTAGAATTTTTTTAAATGGATTGTGTGGTTAAAAAGCAAGGCTCCAGTCCAATTCACTGCAGAAATTGTATTCAAGATTTTGCTTGCCTGTTTTATTTGCAATAGTCTCTGTCCCAAAAGCACAGGTAGGGGAAGGAAGAGGGGCCTTCTCCTCAGAATTTGTTGTGGAGATGAAATGGGGCATCAATTTCATATGAACACTATTTGGGCAGGAACTTGTCATTAGTCTGTCATTTACATTTATCTAGATGTTTTGTAAAAACTTCCATATCTGGTGAGCACAGCACACTTGACATAGTCAAGACCAGCACAGATAAACATACTTGTTATACTCTCAAATGAGGAGGAAAGAGGAAGAGACTCTTCATCCAAGGCTTTTTGGAGTTGGTATCTATTTTGAACTGCATGTGACAATGAGGTGACATTCCTCACTCATTTCCCCCATGTGCAGCACACAATTTGTCAGACTAACAAAAGCCATGTTTCAGCTGATGGCTAAGAGGGATCACACGCATGTGTTTGTATCTTCAGAGAATGTCAGCCTGGCAGGATGCTAAGCTCAAATGGATTGCATGACTTGTGCCCATTTCAAAACCTATGCATGCAAATACTGCAGGCTGCTTTTGGAGACCATCTCACAAAGCTATTATAAAGCTGAACATCATTAAAAAGAGAAAATATTTTGCTCAAATATATATATATTTACAGAGAAAGAAGAATCAATTGACAAGCTGACTTCAACAGAATCTGAGAACACAAGGAATCAGAAGTGGCAACTTTAAATTTGCTCCTAACTAGGGGAGCTAGATACTTCAATATGAAAAAAGAAACAAAACTAAGCTGAACACTTACATTTCATGTGTCACAGGGTTAAGTAAAGCTATTTTGCACCTCTCAAATAAGGAAATTCAGGCACCAGTGTAACAAAAATAATTTTTACCTTCATTTAACTATGACATTTAAAGTCAACTTTAAAAATAGAAAGAAAATACTATTTTATCAGGATTTTATGAGCTATGACAAGCCCATACATCCTGCATTTCCAAATAAAATAGAAAGAGGATTGGTCAGAATGTCCATTTGGGGACACAGAATGTATTTCAGCTCTTTCTGAAAAATCAGGTACCATACCCTTAAGAGAAACAAGATGAAAATGGAATCTGATTCAACTAGATCTTCTTCCTCACAAGTTACTCATTGAAAATCATAAAATAAATACCACTTGAGACTACCATAAATTCAGCATAACTAAGTTTGAACTCAACCTGTAGTTTCTAATAGGGAAAAAAAAATCAAAGGTGAAAACAAAATTGCTAAATACTTCAAAGACAGCATGCAGGTTCAGCAGTTTTCAATGAATTTCTTCCAGAAGCAGCTCCTGATCAGACTTTAGAGAAGACATATTTCATGTGTGTTCCTTAGTTCAAAATAGAAAAGTTTTCAGTCTTACTGCTGTCATTCATTCCCTCATAGCCAAAAAATGGACTGCTACTGGAAGCCAAGACCTACTGCTTAGCCCCTAGCTACCAAAGGCAAGTAGGGTTCTTCTGTGGGCTAAGTTATAGGTGTGCATTACTGCTGGCAACAGGAAAGAAATTTCTTGTTTCAGGAATATATGAAGACTGGTCAGCTTTTGGAACTTTTATGGAAAGTCTCATGATAGGTGCTATACTCACAATCTCAGATTAAGAGTTATGCAAGAACCTGAGCTTTCACTTGATAACAAAGTTCAATAAAATAATGTCATAGTTCTGGGGAAAAAAAGGAAGAAGAAACAATTTTAAAAACACCACCACCATTCCATAAGGCCTAAACAAATAGAAAACCTAAAACTCAATCCCAAATATATTATAATCAACTCACAATTATCAAGAGTACAGGGGTGGGGCTACTTAAATAAAGCAAAACCATATGTAAACTACACTAAAAGAGCACATATACTACATTCACTTTTGAAGTAATTCTCTTATTTCCACTTGTAAATAGCAACCTATGGAGTACAGCAGACCTGATAGAGCAATATTTATTTTCTGTCATGTATTCTGTAACTATGGGCTGCAGCCAGTGGTGTGGGCAGTAGATGGGCTCTGGTTGAGCCACAATCCAGGTAATCAGTTAATTGATAATTCATATTTGACTTCTTTATAAATATCAGGAATTTTAATGCACTCTTATGACTGCTGAATTATGGAACTGAAAATACTACAAACAGTCAAAAAATGCAAGTTACCCTCCAAAAACCTTCCCCCAATTAAATTCCCTTGGCTGTAACTTAGAATAACTGTAAGCCTTGTAAAAACCCTTTTACTGAATGTCTCCACCTATGTTTTTCCCCTCCAGCTACAAGCATATGAAAAAAAAAAAGCTGAGAAATGAAGAAGTTGTGAAATTTGATAATTGGGTTAATGATAATAATAAAAGAAACCTTTGAACAATTGAGGACAAAAAAAATCTTTTATTGGGAAGATGTTTTCTTCCTCAGATGAATTATAGATCAACTCTGTGGAAAACACTGTTTGATAATTATTCTAGGGCTTCTATGATTAAGAAAACAGTACACAGCCTGTTCCATTTTAAAGAGTCCCCACCCTTGCTTAAGCAGAAATGCAGTTACAATAATTTTATGGTACATAAAATGAAAACAGTTGGCCTACCAAGTAACAGCAAATCTGCATACACAGCTTTATAGATGTACAGGATAATTTAAACCCTGCTGTTTCATTTGAATTGTGTTGAATCTTTTTTTATCGTTTCTTCATCTAACCTAATTTTCCTAAACCCCTTATTTAATATTCCTCCTACTGTTTGTTTATTTCTCACTGAAAGAGCACAATAGCAACAGAAATGTTAATTTCATATAAATAAAGGCTAGAACTGGTGCTACATCTTCTAAGAAGTGTGAACTTTCCTCTATCTCTTTCGATTACAGTGCTTCACGACTTTTCTTTGTTAGGAGAGAATCTAATACGACAAATAATCAGTCATGAAGAATGAAGCAGAACTCTGCTAGTGACTGCTGAGCCCAAATGATGCATTGTACAAGGAAGAAGACAATACAGTAATTCTTTTTAACAGAGGACACCAAAATAACAAGAAGCACACAACACAAGTTCTAAACTATTATAATGTACTCTAGGACTAAAGACCAGATCTTAGGCTTTGATAAAGTTGTTTTCAGCAGCACACAGATGCCTAAAAGATGGTTTAAATGGCTGGGAGGAAAGCTCTGAAATGAAAAGGATGCCCAGTGGCACAGAGCCAATGTAGTAGGTTCATTCAAAGTGGACATTACCAACTCCTACGTGTAGAATACGATATTCTAAACAGCCTTAAATTGACCTAAATCATACCAGTTTCAAAAACTTTTTGAGAATGCCTGGAATTTACCTCAGTTAACTCCCTCATTTTTAAATGCAGAGTCACACTGGGACATTGGTGCAATTCTGGAGAAAAGTACATTTCTCAACACTCATGGTAAAAGAATATTAAAATTTCAAAGTTCTTCAAGAGCTGGAAATATAATAAAGCTTGGTTTGCTATCTACATTTTGAAAATGAGAAAACTCATCAGACTTTCTTCCTGAATGGAGCTATTAGATCTATTACTAAGGAAGCAAAGTGAAGTTTATAAGAACCTTGCCCTCTGAGAATTTCAATGGGTAAAAGCTGTGGAAATTTCACTTTATTGCCACTGTTCCGCCTACCACATGGGAGCACTTGTAATATTGATTAAATTGGACATGGACAGCAGAAAAGTATGTAACATTTAACACAGCCTACAAATGCAAGAAAACAAAACCAGAAATTCCATTTGTTATTGCAGAGTCTAGAAAAATATGATGGGATGTACCTTCAATGCCACAGGAAAACAGTAGTGCCTGTGCTTGTGTCAATTTTTGGAGAAGCTGCCGTACCTAATGCTTAGTTTCCAGAAATGCTAACTTAAACCCAAAGCCAGATCACTGTCTTGGAAGCCAGTTGGGAACTTGGACCCTGTCTCCTGACCTAGGCCAGACACCAATAATTCTATCATTCCACCCATATTTATGGCTTTATGCTTCAATATTTAGACCTCAAGAAGTTTCATGTGTATTACCTCCCAAACTGAAAATGGTTGAAAGCCAGGTGGATTTCATTCCTTTAACAGATTGTTTGGTTCCTGGGAGCAATGAGGATTTTTTTGCCCTTGGGCTGCTTTAGTGAGGTATCTTGCTCCAGAATACATGGATTTTATGTTGCAGGAAGATGCCATCTTTCATAGTTCACTATTTGCATTAAAAATCTATGACCAACTTTCTGGGGAAAGGCTTTCCCTTTGTCCTTGCTCAGCAAAGGCTTAATTTTTTTTTTTGCCCATTCTCAAGTGTCTTTCCAATCACATGAAGGGGATCCCATTTAAATTTTTTTTAAAGTGACTAAATTAAGGATCCTCATACTTTTCACAATATCCATGAAATGATATACTGCTGTTTTGATCGAACCATATTAACTCATTTTCAGAGATCCTTTTTTCAAAGGCTTTATTCAAAGACCCTTCTAATTCTAACTTGCCTTAAAATTAATCAATGTGGTGATACTCTCTCTCTGCCATAGCTTATCATTATGTAAGAAACCTAATATTTTCCAAAAAAAGGGTAATGGCTCTTAGTCTATTAATGGTCTTTAGATTATTTTTCACATCACAATTGCTATGCCACTTCTGCAAATGTGCCTAGGTTAGCACCACCCACCCTTGGATTTGCTCTCTCTCATGAAGTGCTTGACACTTGCACTTCTTTCTCAAGTCTGTTCCTTTAGACTAGTGAATTAGGAGGTGGACTTCTCTCTCCATTAATTTTGTATGTCAAGCTCAAACAAAGTAATTTTGCACGTTCTAAACAAAACGAAAATCACATATTGCCCACATTGTAACTAATAGCATTGTTTTTCAGATATCAGGTATGTTGCTGATATTTCTGATAGGAGAGGTAGGCTGGAACTTCAGATCTGTCATGACAGTATTTGAGCTCTATTACCTTTTTTTTTTTTTAAATTAAAACACTCAAACAGTATAGGGTTGTCAGCAAATATATCTAGAAGACTGAAGAGATTCTGTGGAAATCAGTTGGTACGGAATGTAACCAAATAATGAAAAACAGCACAACATGTATATTCCCTAATGGTGAATAATATGATAGAAAAACACTATTTGCTCATCGCTATTTGTACCTATAACACATTTATTTCACTAGAATCTTTAGGAAAACTAAACCTACAGCTTTGATTATTGTTACTTAACCAGCTCAATTAAATAAGGGAAGAGGGACCAACAGATAAACATTTTAGGTTTTGAAGCTTCCAGGATAAAATTATTTGATTTACAGCTACACCTAATATAGCCGAGTAACACAAACACTAATATCCTGTTTCTTACCCTGGATAGCAAATCTTGTACTTCTTAAATCTAGCTCGTCTTGAACTAACGCCACTTTATAAAAAAGAAGAGGAAAGCTTATCAAATATTATTCAGAAATCTCTGAAAACAGTAAATACCAATCTTTTATTACAGCTCTGGAACAAAGTCAAAATTCTGCAAAGTTCCTAGTGCAGAGCACAGCTAACTGGAAGTCTGGATGTTTCATAAGAGAGTTTCACCAAAGGTATCACACACTGAGATTCCAGAGCCATGTGTCATACCCTGAAACATCTGCCACAGAACATAACATTCTTAATAAATGAGATAAATAAAAGTGTGCACTTAATGAAGAAATCCTGAAAATATCTGTTCATCCACACAGACGAAAACCTGTTTATGAGTTTGCTTGGTAGGAAAGGAAATTTCTAAGGGAGATTTCTCAGTTCTGTTGAAATACACCTGGAGTATTTTTACGAAAAGTCCACACATGAGTTTAGCAGTGTAAAAATATATATACACTGCAAAGATTTTGATAAAAAGAAGTTGTGCAATCATTCGTATCTCCTTATATTCAACAGTAAAAAACGGATTCCATTTTGCCATATTTAATAACACCTTGAAAAAAAGCCACACATACTTTAGAGTTATGTAATATATTTCCATGTTTTAGTGGAAGGGAAGGTAACTACTTAGAAAATGTAGGTTTGCATTTTTATGCTAAATTAATGCTAATTATATTGCCACTTATACCACATTCACATCCCACTCTTGCAAATTGCTACAAACAATTAAGAGCAAAAATCCATTCAAGTTAACAAAATGACAAGCTTTCTGCTACTTCAGAGTATTTTTAGGCATGGTATGTTCTTAGCCTGAGTTGGTTTTCAGCTGTTCCTGTAATTCACAACTCCTCAAAATAACTCTGTAACACTCTCTCTCTTACTTTTCTTCCCCCCCCCTTTTTTTTTTTTTGCACTGTTTAATCAGGATGGGGATCTGAACTGTGAGTTTATCCAAACCAATCTCTTTTTAGTGCTTGGGGTTTCTGCTGTTTCAAGCAAGGCAATGACAGCATACCTTCTTGTTATTATTTATGCATGGAAGGCCAAACCAAATGCTTGGGTGGGTCGCCGAAGACATGAAGTATGTAGTTTTTTCCATCCACAGGACCCCATTTACATTTAAATGAACTTGCTCCTTGTGAAAGATTGGCTCCAGCAGAGAATACCACATGACCACAGACATTGAAATTAAATCACAATCACAAGGATAGAAGCCACCAACATACTGCTAAAATCAACCTACAACACATATCTGCATAGCCTTAAATATGTCAGTAATAAAAAGAAAATGTTCCATTTAATTTTATAAGATGCATCCCACTATATTTTTTTAATCCATGTGGATAATAAAACACTGCTGCTGAAAGCAAGAGTCAAAAAAGTAAAACACAAAGCTACCTCTGCCATGGCTGGATTTGTCACAAGCAATAGGAAAATTGTCATGTGCAGCTCCAGGCTTTAAATGGATGATTTCTCCTGGCTGATGCTGGAGTGGCACTGACTTGACAAATGTGGGAAAGTCCTCAGCTGTGAGATGGGGGCTTAGGTTGTGGGCTCTTGGTCAATTGAAAGGTTGCATTAAATGTAAATTATAGGACTGTTACTTAGATATATACCCTTCTCAACCAGGTGAAAGGCAAACAGCGCCCTGCACTAATTCACAGATGAACTGGTGATAGGCTTGCTGAATAAGGGAAGCAGGCAGGCAGCAGGCAATTATAATTCTCATCTTTGAAGGAAGGAAGGAAAGGTATTTTTATATAAAACCATATTAAATTTCATTTTTAAGTGCCTCTACGTATTTCTCTTTTCAATTTATATGGAAAAGTATTAGGCAAAAATCTACAGCAGAACTGGCAGTAAATATCACAGAAACAATTGCTCTTTTATTAAATATTTATTGAAAAAAATTCCTGTGCTTTCTCATTTTTCTTCTTCTGCTTCCAATATTTATTTACAGCTGATTATTAACATCTGCCAGCGTAACAGTTTCATCTGTACAGAAGCCGAAGGGTAAAAAAGTCACAGACCCCCTCTAACATGACCTGTAGTTAGACACAAAACAGTTTTCCCAGTCACCGCTTGGCTTCCTGTCTGTGACCTCTGAAAAGCATTGGAGGCCAGGGTTAATGGCCTTTCCAATCTCTGTGATAAGAATTCATTTTGTTCTATTACCAGCAGTTATCTCAGGAGCCTGCTGCATCACTTCAGCAGGGTTCAATCAATGAGAGGACCTAATGAAGTAACCAGCTGTAGCTCTATTTCCCTGGTCAACTCTATCAGACAAATAAGATCTATCAGTCACATCTTAAGGCCAGTCCTAGAAACAGCATCCTCACATGCTGAACCCATATGCATATGAACCAATGATACCTGGTTCTTTCTTTTTAATCTTCTTTTTTAATAGGGCTTTTCTAACAGAAAATGGAGTGAAATGCGTTTGAAATGTTGCATTAAGAGGACAATAATGCTGGATTAAGAAATAGTGGATTTTCAGAACAGCAGGAAGCATTTGTATTAATAGCAAAAATAGAGTAAATTATATTGCATGTCAGATTTATCCCCCCCAAGCAACCCCTATCCTCCTTAGACAGTACTTTTAAAAAAATTGTTTATTATTTTCTGCCTTAAATTACTATGTGTCATAAAGTTTTAATTACAGGACTTAATTTTTAGTTTGCCACTTAGGAAACACTATTATGGTAATACTCTTCAGTTAGATGTCAGTCAAAATAATTGTCAGTCAATTTTATTTTATATTTAAGTCAGATCACTGAAAATAAAAATGTTAATTTTGACAAATTGTGTATATATATGTAATTTTGTGATTTGTTATAATTAACTTTATGCTCTCATACTTCAAAAAGGGCTTAATTACTTAGAAGTATAAACTTCCTTTAAAAGGCACTGGATTTGAAAATTGAAAAATAAGGAAAATAAAAATAAAGGCCAACTTCAGGACTTCAGAGCTATGTACATCAAAGTAAGGCTTTGCAATTAATTAGAGGGTACAGGAGAAAAATTCAATTCGTATTGCTTGTACCAAAGTGTCCAGTCTGACTTCATCACTAGGTGTGACAAACGAAATTGTACCAGGCCACTACAGGCAAATTACTGAAAGTGTTGTGGGAAGGCATCTTAGAAGAGTGTCATATTTGCTGAAATGTTGAAAGCCACATGTAGCTAGGTTTATTTTATTAGGTTAATCTCAGTGAATCTCATGAAATGAAATTTGTATCCTTTTAACTCAACTGTGTGCTTTGTCAAATTGAGATAAAATAGTCTCGCTATGTGCTGCTGAGGAGAGAGACCATATCCATGAAATAAAGCTAAAAGTCATTACTATTCAACATGCATACACAAAGTGTACATAAATGTCTATATAATTAAAAGCTAGGTATCATTTTGCATATAGTAATACATCTGATGGATTATGACACACAAATTCCAGAGAACATGTGCTTCATATAAGTGCTTATCTCTCTTTTCCCTATGTGCAAAACAAGGGCATTCTTCTTTTGCAGTCTGCCTGCACTAGTAAAACAATATGAATATTACTTGTAGAATCCAAGGAAATCCAAGAACTCTTCCTTTTTAATTTTAAACCACCTTATTGAAAACAAAGGGGAAGAATGCTTTTTAGTCGTGCAGTTTGGTATTTAAGGAAATCATATTTCTGCCATAGATACCTGGGTGCATTTGCAAAGGGCTGAAATATCTATGCTACATATGTAAACAGATAAGATTATGCCTAGCAGGCATTTTGGGAGCATCTGTCAATTTTTTATGGAACGCACTGATTGTGGGCTATTGATTGCATTTAAACAAAGTTGTTTCAAAAAAAAAAAATCAGCTAACAATTCGTGTAGAAAGGACTGATCAATATTTAAATGACTCTCTTTATTGATTTAAAATTAACTTTCAATTAAGAGATCCATAGGACTCTTAACTGCGACACTTATCCATTCAAGAGAAAATAAAGGTACATTTATCGATACACTTAAACAGCAGTGGCTGGTTTCCTATTGATTCAGTCATTTGCGCTGGGATTCGTTAGCGTCATCTGACTTTAACTCGCTTACTAGGTCTTCACAGTGTGCCATGCTGGAAGATGCAGGAATGTACAAAACGATGCAGGGGAAGCAAAGGGAATTAGGTGTATGCAGAGGTAAGTCGTACTTATGCTTTTTATGTCTCCTGATGAAGGAAGAGCCCATTTAAATACTGCCTAGATTTTGGGTTTGGTCAGGCACACATTCCTGTCTACTGACCTGCTATGCATTGTTTGAGACGGGAAACATAAAAATGAATTAAATTTTTTGTATTGATAGGTAACAGTTCTATTGGCTCGTATCAACTCTGACAAGATCACCTATTTGTGTGTATTGATTAACATATAATCCATAGGAAGGTAAGCTCATTGTTTGCAGAATGATTTTAAGTGCCAGTATCGTGATGTCCTGCATATGTTTCTCTCTTTTTCTCTCTCTCTCTCTATATATATATGTATGATATTTAAGACCAATATAATTTAATATTGTTATATGGAATCAGCCATCATATGGATTTTGAAAGACTTACTGAGACATTTGAAAGTAAACATTGTGTATATCTCTGTTTTAAAGAAAAACTCAAATATATTTGCACTAAACAAAAATATACTACAATAGCATAGCTGTAACTATAAACATGTGCAAAAGCATCAGTACATTTAGGAACACAAATTAAAACCAGGACTGTAATTACATACTTCATTATTTATATGTATTCTGGGTATTTTAGTATACTATGGAAGCTGGACATGTAATCTCTATAGTTAATAATAGACCAAATTCATCCCAGGTGTAATTTCATTGAAGTCAACAGACCTGGAACTGCACCTGGAATGAATTTGGCCCAATGCTATGAATGCCTCCTGACTCTCGCCAGCCTAGATTTACATATAAGATATAACACAAAAATGAAATAAAAATAGAAGATGTCCAGGAGGCATAGCATGTTTACAAAGCAGAGTGGTAATAACCTTGCCTGATATATATGTGGCAGTGCTTTGCTTAGCCAGACAGAATCATTGGGAATGGGGGAGGGTTGGCTCTGACGGTGGCTCAGGTTTGCCTGTATCCCTTCATGTCATTGCCTATTTCTTTCTCTTTTTCTCTCTCTTTCTGTTTTTGAAGCCTCATAGCCCAGAACCATCCAGTGAAATGAAGCAGCCCCAAACTGACTCATTTATTACCTATTCATTTGCTGTGATGAAATCTCCAGGAGCAAAAAAACTGCTGCAGTATAGTAATGTTTAAACATTAAGAACTATTCTGATCAACTGAAATTATTCCTTAAGCTGAGAACCACAAACAGAATGTATATAAAATATAACTTGCATAAATGATCACCAACATTCTGTTTTTAAAAAAAATTATTTTGCTAAGAAACAAGATCAAATTCTTTGAAGCCTGGGTGTTTTTTACATTATATCAAGCAGCTGTTTCCATTATTTCTTCTTTTCTCTGTCCACTAAAGGTTTAATCATACTTACCAAAGGCTCATTTGCAGAGTTATGATACGAATCAGTGATATCTTTAGGATCATAATAAAACAGAAAACTGGGTATGGACTTCTGCTGCTGGGTGAGAGTCAAGATCAGAAAGATCAGTGTACAGATGCAAAGCAAATACCCCCTCCTAATATTTCTAAATCACATAATGTTAGTGTAACATAATTTGGAATATATTATGATGGTTACAATTACTAAAAAGTGCATGATGCCATTATTTCCAACTGGAAATTAGATGATTATATTAATTAAGTGATAGCAGGTGGCACAATGACTGCTACAATCTTCTCTGATGTGCAGAGAGAGATGTGTGGTTCACAGTCTAAAACACTCAGGCATAGTAACAATTGGCTTAAGCAGTATTCTGTCCCAAGATGCAGAATAAGGATTCACTTTGATTTAACACTTCCTTATCACATCAAAGAGGTAAAGGGACATCTTTATGGATTGGCTTAGGAAAAAAAATGCTACCAGTTCACCTTCAACCTTTGCATCTAACATTTCTTGGTACAACAGAATTAAAGTATGAAATGAATTCCAAGAGAATCATGTAATTCTAAAATGTCAGCAACCTTCCTTTAAATTGCAACTGGCCTAAATTCATCATTACTGCTTTTAAGTTCCTCAATTCGGAATTGCTATAGATGTGCTATTGAGTCTCATAAGTCAAGCAAACTGGAAATGCTATAGTAAAATAAATATTTCTCTGTCAATAAAAGCACTAAATACTTTTAAGAATATATGTGGTCATTAAATACATTTGAGTTTTAACTCAAATTTACTAAGCAGTATTTGCACATTATTTTTACAGCAGGATTTGAAGATTATTCCCAATTTCACTGAGTTAGACAAATAATATTCCAGTCCCGTGAGTTATTTCAGAGCTTGTTTTTCTTGTCCTCTCTGCCCTATGCTCAAACTGAAGTAAGGCTAAGTCATCATCCGTAATTAGTTTTCCAGATAAGACACCATTAGTTTTAAAACTATGAGATATGTTGAAGAAGCTACTCTCTTTTATTTGGACTTCCATGTGCTTGTGGAGTATGACCTCAGTTTAAGGATGGCAGGGGAACAGATCTGCTGAAGAAAAATCACACTGCAAGAATGCAACCACCATATGCCTAAGAGGCATAATAAGTGATTCTTATAAATGATGAAAAATAAATGTTATGTAATTTCTGAAAACATCTTATCTAGTTTTATCTGTCTCTGTAGCATTCATTTTAGTTTTGTTACTGTATTTCTTACTACAGATCAAAAGCATTGCTGATAAGACCTAAGTTTAGATATATTTGTAACATGCTGTGATATATTACAGCATAGCTAGTTCATTCAAACAATTACTGCCTTCTCCCTCTATATCTTGCAAAGCCTTACCTGCGCCACAACTTCAAGCAAAATTTTTGCTATCTGACTTTCCACACGTGAATACAAGAGAAAGCTGGATCAGACAGTAGAAGGTGAAAAACTATTGTTTTCCCCAGGATATTATGCATTACATTGTGGTGACGTTCTCTTCTTAGTGATGACATGTGCAAATCAAAGCTACCTTACTCTTCTTCTTCTGCTAAAATTCACATAGTTGTATGTGCTATGATAACCACAAGTACTGTGCAGAATATGTCTTTAGCAAGGACAAAAAAGAAAGGTTCTCCAACTTGGAAGCCTAAATGAACCTTTTTCTTTATAGAGTGAAACCTGAAAGCTTGTGAAAATCACCCATCTTCATTTTCTAATGTTTTAATAGAACTTAATGGAAGGAAATTAAACTTCTGAATGCAAAAAATGCATTATCTCCTCCATGAATACCAAACTGCTCAGCATTTAGAATACTATCATACAGATGTTGTTGTTCAGTGAATTGACATCACAGTTGCATCTTTTCCAAGACAAAATTTGAGCAAATTTCCTGCAATGAACATAACAAATACCTCCCTCTCTGTGGCTAAAATAAAAAACTTTACTGCTGCACCCCCGGATATTCAATTACCTGTGCAAAAGGGAATAATAGCAGACAGTTACTGAGGCAGCCACTGGAGAAATTTGAACTTGTTGTTGAACTAAAAAAAAATAACATTATCATACTATAGGCGTGAGGCCAGGTCTCTTACCTTCATATGCCACTGATTAGTTCAGCCTTAGCTGAACAAAAATCCTTAATCTTCTCTTTTTAATATTGAAGAGGTAAACCCTCTTTCACCTGCATGTGGAGTCTCCTTTTCATCAAAGCTCAGGAGATTCCAGCAACAAAATCAATGTATGCATGTTCAGAGCAGTTTTCAGGGTTTTGTAAGACAAATCTTTCAAATGGGAGCTAGTTTAATGCTATTGAGCTGAATTTCGATCTGACAGAGTGAGTGAACAACACAGAAACAGTTCACTTACCACTGCTCACACTACAGGAGGTGGGAATCAGGTACAGCTCTGTACAAATACAGCTGCGCAATTTCTCAGTAAACTCTTACCCTACCTAATCCAATGTTAAATGCAACCATACAGGGTTTAAACAAACAAAGACTTAAGAAAGAAATGCAATTTATTTCTCTACAGTAATGTGTGACAATTATGGTTTTCTCATACAAACTAGGGAAAATTAAGACTAGCTCTGCTAAATTTAATAGAGTTGTGCTACTGCTAAGCTGATTTTAACTGGAGCATTTTCAGATTCCATATCCTAACAGAAAACTGTGTCTGAGCTATGATCTACAAATATGCTGTTCTCCATTTTGCTCTGTTTTAAAACTTACAACAACTTGCATTCTGGATTTTTTTAAAAAAGACTCAATTTTATTGAGTCAATTTTTTAAAATTTGAGTCAATTTTATTGACTCATTTTTTTTAAAAAAATTACACATTTTAGGTTAATATGAGTTGCTTTATGAGCTTTGCAAAGACAGATTCTTTTGTTCCTATGCTCTGGTTCTTTGAATGCCAATACTTCAATCATCTTAGAATCAGAGACAATTCATTCCTCTTCTGAGAAAATGGTATTATAGCCACATGTCCATATCACCATTACATCATGACAGTTTCCACGATCATACATCTGATTAGAAAAATTATCACAAGTCATTTCTGGAGCTATTCAGTATCTGGAATAATTGAGTGTATACTTCCTCTGTACTATTTAGATCCCTTTCTTTTAATAAACAAACTAGTGAGACTTCTAAAATGCTTGAACATACAACTAGAGTGGCAAAGTGTAAACTAAAATGAATGAAACAAAAAACTCAAATACTTTAAATATGTATGTTACAGTGGCAACCTGCCCATGTTGGGTCTTGACAATTCCAGATTTATCAATGGGACAATATTCTACTAAGACATCCAGGGGCTAAAGGGAGCAGTGTTTGCACCCATCTAGTTCAAATACACAGTTCCAGGCCCTCAAAAATAGAAACATCAGCTTTTCCTGGCATTATTCAGTTCAAACCCATAGCTATAAGTAAACAAGACATGTGATTGTTGTGTTAACTCTGTGTTAGCCCTAAATGTTCCTCCTTTCAGGATGTGCAGGTGAGGTAATGAAGTTTTCTTCAAAAGGGACAAATTAGTACCATTTCTTCTGATGTGCTTAAATATCTGCAGAATTTTGGTCGATGTATATAATACACTATTGTAATCCATACAGAAATACTAGATGGAATAATGTAGCAATGCATGTTTCACACGCTGTACAATATAAACAAGTCAGTATAAATTATAAGAGTGATAAAAATACAGGACCCAGGGTAGGTTCCTTATATTAGCAAAATTCCAGCAGGCTAGACATCTTCCTTACATTAAAAGTGTCTATTATCCAGTGTAATTGAATAACTCTCTGATAATTACATCAGCATTTTAATAGTATATAAATAACCTCACACCTAATTACCATTTTGTTAAATTTTTCATATATTGCAGTGCTATGAAAGGAGGTTCTTGGTAAAGTACTTTACCCTTTCAACAACAATTAATAATTCAATTAACAGGTCTTTTTTTAAAAACAAAAGCTCATGGAGAAAGAGCAAGGAGGTTCACAGCTGAAAGGAGAGCTCTCTGTTATGCTATAATCATGGCTTCATGGCTATAGTAGTAAAAAATTTGTTAATGCCTTATTTCTCTTTCAGTGCAGCCCCTCAATAGAAATGACACCTGCTTTTTGGTGCTGTGAATAAAATCCTGTGCACATCACTCAAAATACAAGTGCACCTATCTGACTTGGAACTCATAAAAAGGCATTTCCCCACGCCCATTTATTTTGCACACATGAATTTGTATATTTGTTTTTAAAATAGCCCACAGATAGAGTCATGTCATTGAAGTCTTAACATTATGAATTAGAGGGGAAATACATTGTCAAAAGTAGAAACTAAATTTTCTCCCACCAAACATTTAGACAGTCACGCTTTCCTTTTCCCTGGTGTCGGGGAAGGAAAGTGAAATGCACGGCTCAGAAAAGCACTGTTGAGCAGAAGATGCAGTTCTCACTCATCCATAGCCTGAGTGAGAAGCCAAGCATCTGAAAAGCTTTGAATCACGGGTGACCCTGTAGCAAAACAGAATTGTGTTAAATGAACGGCTGACAATCACAACTGTGGTTCACATAGCAGTAATATTCAGAGGCTATAATAAGATCTGCAACATTAATGTTTTCAGACTTTATAATCAGTGTCATAGTTTGCTAATTTCCAGACATTTTATTTACCTCATGACAGAGAATGCCCTAGTTAAACTTATATCTACTGTCAGAATTTCAAAATGTCATCTCAAGTTTCACAGAAACCTCAATCTTTTTAGAAGTAATTAGTTAAGGCATAGTTTGCATGGCAATTAAAAACCACTTGCTTGCAGAAGCTTGTAAGCATTATGTAATTTTTTTAAACTACAAGTACACATGCATATTCTTGCCTCCAGCTTAAATACAGTGAATGTTGTAGTTGGTTGCACAGGAATTGTCTCAAGAACATAAAAGCAAGCCAAACACGATTGTATTCCAACTAAAATTGCTCTCTTTATACCGTGTATTGAAACTTGATAACTGTTGGTTATAAAATTCCTTTGATTTTCTGTAGGTAATAAAATACTTTGGCAATTACTATTGACAGTTCTGGATAATCTTGAAGGCTGCCTTGCCTGAAGAAGATGAGTGTTACAAATCACTCCACTGAAAGAGGGAAGAACAGCAGCAGGCAGCAGACAGGTTTCAATTTCACAATGCTGATTATCTCATTCGTGATTCTATGCATGCCTAAATCTGAGGATCCCTCAAGCAGCTATATGGACTTCTACTTTTAAAATGCCTATTACGCTTTCATACTTTTTGCTGCTTCCTGAAGAGTGCCATTTCGCCAAGCTTAAATAGCAGAAAATTGCACTGCTTTTCCTCTGCCCATCTCCTCAATCTCTATTAACCTGCACAAGAACAAAGGAGTATGATAGTCCAGCTATAGGTTGGGAAATAGGTTTGAAGTTGTTTTTCATTTACTGGTACCTATCTTCCTGATTCATAAATGTTTTTGAACAATAACATTATTTTAATACATTATCTAACGACTGAAAGCATAGCCTTTAATTACATCTCTATTTATTCTAATAAATACGCTCTGTGTTCAGAAATACATGCAGCTATTGTTTATACGGGCATCAGATGATACCGTGGTGCTGTCAGCATGTGTCAAGGCTTAAACAGAAAGGAATAAAAAAGAAAATAATGAAAAATGTTGCGGGTTTTGTTAGGCTTTTTTTTTTTTTTTTTTTTTTTTTTTTTCTTTCCTATCTAGGTTACAAGAGAACAGGAGCAGCTACAAGCAGACTGGAAAATTGTTGAAGCACCTGGTTCTAATGCTTGCAGTAGGCCTTTATTAGATGTCATAAACTGAATGATGCATTACTCTGTGGACAACTTATAGCCTGCAAATGTTGAGGTAAAATGGAGGACAAAGAATTCTTTTAAAACAAAAAGGTTAAACGTTCCATTTTAATCAAACAACACTTATCAGATGGAGGAATCAGAATAGCCTCACAGAGACTGGAGACTATTTCTGTTGCTTTTTAATGTATTTCTGTATCACCTTAATAAATAAAAAGTATTTTGTTTTAATAATTCACATTTTATGTATGAGTGATTTACAGTCGATCCTATATTTCACCTTTATCATTAAACAAAGGAAAAACATTTAAAAATCCCATTGTTGATATAGGTTTGGCAATCCAATCTCAAATCTAAATAGTTGCATTAAAATCCACGTAGGCAGTCAACCACCAAACAACAAAACGTAATTTTTGTCCATCAGAAAATGTTTTAAAATAAGATCTGCTTTGCATTTAAAAAGATAAAAGAATGTTTTCTAAAATGACAATTGCTGGTTGGCCACAGATTCTGGGCTTTAATCTCATGGCCTGCTCAAATTTCCCATTATGTCTGGCGGAGGCTTAGGGGGACAGAGAGGCCGAACTGTGGCCCTTTGACAGAAGTGGAGGGGGTTTCGGCATGGAGACACACAGCTGTTGCTTACAAAATGCAAGTGTTAGAAAACCTCACTACTAGGTTTGGGTTTGTTTTGGTTTTTTTCCTTGCTGCTAATAAAAACTTAAAGTGTTTTCTGTGCTTTCTATAAACAGTGCACTTAAGTTTTATAATCTAGTATATCTTATTAAGCGTGAAGTCTGCTGATCCCTAAATTATTCATAACATGGTCCAGACTGATTAAGATTGGCTTGTTAAGGAGCACAAGAAGCAATTAAACTGACAAGGCAGTGCGGCCTTGATGTATACATTTATTATCACAAGAATACCCAAAGTGAATGCCCTTATTAAGCAATGAATTTCACCTCACTGGCCTTCTACCATTGCTGCCACAGGCAGAGAGAGCTAGGAACAACATGTCAAAAGCTAACTCTGAGGAAATGCCTATCTTCAAGTGAAACCGATTTTGTAATGAACCTTTCAGTTCACTCCTGAGGTAATAAATCCTGACTGGTGCATTAATTACTTGATAACATCCCATCAAAATGCAAATGCAGCACTTGACCCATAGGAATGGCTCACTAGCTGTTAACTCTTCAGGGTATACATAAATTGTCTGTTTTCTTTTATCAAACAGGGCATTTATTTCCATCTTGCTAGGGTGAATGTCACTCCTGCCACCCTCGGCCCCTCAGTGGCCTGACACCATCATTTGCAGAGGACTGTCACTATGTGCCGACATTCTAATTGTGCTACTTCTTTGCTTTGTACCTTTGAGGCAGAATTTCCAGCTCCCCCCCACCCCCCTTCCTTTTCTGGAGGAATCTTGCATGTCAAGGACAAAGCTGTAATAGCGTTACAAAGAATGACCCCCACCTCTAAAGTACACTAATCTTTCTTTTCAATGGCAATACATTAAACAAGGAATTTAGTTCCTTGAAGTGATTAAATGAAAGCTGAACATATCTACGTGAACTGCTACCCAACACAGACAAGTGTGCATGCTTTTAGTGAGAATGCCACCAAAGAGATATTTACATGTTTTAAAGACATTTCCTCAATCCCTTCATCGAGTGCTCAGTTTTGACAGTCCACAAGCAAATAATATGTCAAAAAGTGAAACAAAGTGTACTTCACAACACAAATTTAGCAACGGTGAAATACAATGCATCACATGCTTTTCACTTGCCAAGAAAATAGGCTGCTTTAATTACGAAAACTATTTCCACAATAATGTTAATGAGGAGCTGTGTTTTATATTTCCCCACTCAAAATGCTAATGTACATGAGTGGGTCTGAGTCTCCCACCTGGGTCAACCTGCTTTACAGTTTTTCTATTTGTCTTGAAGGCTTGGTGAAAATCCTTAATTCAGGTTACTAGGCAACCCCGCAGGTGAGAAAATATAATGTTTGGCCTACTCCATTTTCAAATACACACAGTGGCCTAATGCCTTCCAAATAGACTGTACAAAGCATGCACTGATAATTCCCTGCTACATTTTCTAAAGGCGAGGTCACAAGAAAATTAATTGATGCTGAAAATAATGACAGGAGGAGAAGAACCACTGAGATTTGGTGTGACTGGCATGTGATGATGTTAGCAGAAATCCCAGCATGTGACTGGACAGTGTGATGAAAAATATACTTTATGTGAAGGAAAAACAAGTTACAAAACTTAATTAGTTTTTGACACTTCTTCATAAGTTATTATCTTTTCATTTGGAACATTGCCTTGGGACATCAATACACAAGAAGAAATGAAACATTCTTACTGTAAATCTGAAGGAAAAAAAGATGACTTTATATTGCTCTTCTTCTTTTACATGTCTTTTTGAATAAACAAAATATCCTCTGCAGCCTAAGGTGTACAAGCCCCTGAAGATGTTTCTGCTGAGAGCATAGAATAGACTTGTTCGATGTAATAATCCTGTTACAACTGATTATGCAGTTTCACTTTTAAAAATAAAGGGGAGGAGGATTGGAATCCAAAATGGTCACACAGACACAGACACACACACAATAAAACAAAAGTATAGATGAGAAGCAGTTAAATTATAGCACCTACAGCAATAATGCTTCCTGTACAGCAAATGTATTTTTAATTTTTTCCACTAAGGCTTATACCTAGAAGTAATTCACACTGATTACTAAATAACCCTTGTGAGTTGCTTTGTCTTTTGAATTTTAAAAAATACACTTGCCGTGAGCAATGAATTTCATAAACCACCAGCTCTCATGCTTGATGAATCATTCTTATTTTATGCAGTGCTGTGTGATAGAGAACTGAGATAAAATATTCTATCCACAAGCTATTCAGTACAATTTATCATCAGCGGCTCACTAGTCCAGTGATAATACCTGGCTTGCAGATTGTAATGATCAGATTCTGTTTTTATTTCAAACAGGAGCGATCCAAATACCAGAGTTTTTAATTTACATACATTAGTGAGGTTCAAATGTGGCAATAGCTACAAGCAAATTCACTTGCAAACTGAATGCTCGCCTTGCATAAATGGGTTCCCTTTAGCTATTACTCACCAGTGAAGTACCCAGATAAAAATGAAAACAAAGAGGAAATAAAGGAAATCATGATACCAACACTATAGCGTGGACTAGGATAATTACTGAGCTACACTGAAGGTTACATTTATATCTGTTTTAGTAATGATTTTGTATATTTTCCCTTTTGTATTGAAAGCATAAATGACATCCCTTTTTTACATTATTACAGTACTGTATTCCTTACATTCTGTAGTTTTCCAAAGTTTCAGCACATTATCATCAGTAAAAGTTTTTCTTGGTGTAAATTCAAACAAATGAAATACTGAAACAGCTGATAAAAACATAAGGATCTTCAAAATATCTGTAAATTACACCACCTTGAGCATTTAATAAAAAACAATGGGCCTATAATAAAATACCTCTTACAGCTATATCACTTTTATACTGACCACGGTATTGAGTTTCAATTCCCAGCAGCATCATTACTAGACATTTTCTGCCACCTTTCTAAATCTGAAAAGCTTCCTACATTTAGTGAAGATTAGGTAATGCTACAAGCAATCAATAACAGCTATCAATTCCATACCTTGTTTGGAAGAACAAGTTGATTAAAAGTAAGTAAAAGGATAGTTGAATATGCTTTAAAACTATCTGATTCTTCTAACTATGCCATCGTGACATAAAAACTATTATTCACAGGCCAAAGAGGTAGGCCTTAGAAACAGTAAAGTTATTACTCAAAACAACAAAAGCCAGAATATTCTAAGCTTGACACTCTCTCCTTATCTTACCACAGAAGAAGGAAAACAATAACAACAAAAAAACACCAAACAAAAACAAACCACCAAGGAACAAAGAAAAGGGAAGGTGCATAGAAGCACAAGTGAAAAACAGAAAAATACCGTGTCAAACTCAACTTTGATTTCTTGGGCTTTTCTTAGTCTCTGTCTAAGCTTTAATGTTCTCTAAAAGTAGCCCTTGTCTCTGATTGTTCTTCTTTTCTGGAGTTTTTTTCCTCAAACAACCTTTAAAAAAAAAACTGTTGGAAGTTAGAAAATGCCTATTATTTACCAGTAACGTAAAAAAAATATTGTAAAAGCAGCTATCATAAGCTCAGTTATGACTTCACTTATTAATGACCATGTATATTCTTCTGCATGTGTATGGTCCTTGCTGTGTATGCACAAGTAACAACCTCATAAAAGTAAATACACAAATATGATCTTGATTTTTAGGTCCTTTCCCCATGGTACACAATACATTGTACACACACAACCTTCTCTGAATCCAAATCCTAAAGACTGGAAAATCAACCATCTAAGAAGAACTTCTAGCCTTTCTCATAGAGCACAAAAGAAAGGAAGCCTCTGGTGAGGGAGAAACTCATACAAATTCACCACATTCCTTGTTTTCTTACTCTCTACCGACAGCCCAGGCAGTTCCATATCCCTCTGCTAGAATGACTCATTTGCCTCACTACCAGTGGGGAGAGGCAGTGAAGTGGCCAATAATCTGAAAATGTGTTTAATCTTGATTAGACAAATGACAGAGGGGAAGATGAAATCTCCCTTTTTGCCATTCATCCATGACTGCTGAATGTAGCTGCCTGCAATGCCCCCAGGACTGGCTCTGCAGCAGGTGGAGGGGACTCCTGCATCCCAGGTAGCCTTTACGCTGCACTGAGGTTCTTCTCCATCTGCCCTTCTTGAGAGCTTCACTGCAATGGGAAAATGATGGCAAACAACTCTCATTTTAATATGGTTTTCATAATAAAACTGTCAATCCTTAAGAAGCAGAAGTTACTAGGCAGTGGCCCTCTAAAATTTTAATCTAACTTATGAATAGAATCACAGACCAATATATTGTTCTTCAGCAAATGGAGGGCAAAAAGCACCAGCTGAATTGCTGAAATAGCTGCCGGTAGATGCTGTTCCCATTTCTGGAGAATAAACTTCTGTAGACATACAGATCCACAGAAAGTCAGAAGCCCCTTCCTTCATATAGATCTTTTTTTGTACTCTATCTTTCTGGCGAAATGAGCATTTCTGAATCTGGAGTTATTTATGCTCAGAAAGGTAAAGTTCACCTTCCTGCTGCTCAGAAAAAAATCAATGTATGAGGGTAATCTAAAAGAGAATAAGGAAATTGCAATATATGATATGTAGTCAAAGGACTACTCTGAAACACTTTATAGGCTATTATTTCAGCTCACAGACTAAATGAAACAATGCTTGATCACATTGTTATAGACTGAAGCGTCTGGCCCCAACAGTCTTAGCCCATGTTATAGCTCCCTATAAATACTTATCTAGTCTCTTGCAAATTTTGCTCAGTTTGGTCCCTGTTGAAGAACTTAAATGTACACTATTGCTTTAAACGCTGTTTGAGCACTAGAAATACTAATGCAACATTTTGCAGCTTTGATAATACTGTAATTACCTTTGTGTGATCACTTCAGCAGAGATTTCCTTCGTGATGCAGTAACTTTGTGGTATTCCTGAGACCCCAATCTGGCTCAAAGTCACTACAGTAAAAATAATCCTAAATAGAACTGAAATTTCAAAGACGAAGAAGCATGGAAAAGCGCATCAGAATTAGAACCAAATTTTTCCTTTTCATTCTTTTTGCTTTGAGGGAGATGTAAGACAAACAGGAAGAATTACTTCTTGTCTACAGAAAAAGGACAAATCTCAAGCCTCAAACCAATAGACAAATTGTTTATGGTTAAATAGGTTTCAAAAGTACTATGTAGTCATGATACCTATACCTTGACAAACTGATCATCAGCAGAGTCTTAGCTTGCTGCAAGTTTTAGATCATCTTGCCAACTCTCTGAAATGTACTTACAGTGAAAGCAATTTCTGCTGCAGTAGCATAAAACATGCTTCTGTGCTGCAGCATGTGACACTGGCTGATAATAAAGGAATGTGATGTGAGACCGTGCAACTTTTACAGCAATTCCAATTGCTTTGAATAATTTCAAAAATAAAAATAAAAGAAAATGAGAGAGAGAAAGAGTTCTAGATTAAGAAGTGGTTATATTCTGGCATGAAGCTTTCTCAGTGGAATGTTACTAAACAAATAGGAAAATTAAGGAGATTCTGTTGAACTATATAATGCTGACATCTGATGCAATGAGTACAATTTTGAGTGAAATAGATGAAAAATGCTGTGCTAAAAGCACTGTGAAATGCTTCTCATGTGATAGTGAATTTCTGCTAGGAGATGGGGGATGGGATGTAGAAGGGTGAGAGAAAGGAAGAAGGAGAGAGAAAAAAAGGAGCTCATTTGACTCTAGACTTGAGTTTGTTGTTAATGAAATAAGTGATAAAATTCTACTAAAGTCAATGGCAACAGAACAGATCTTGAAAGATGAGTGATATTTTAAATAATCAGATACTTCTAGACAGGTCAAAAACCACTCTACACTTCGTTATCGCACTCTTTATTCTTCTGAATATCTGACTCCTTTGCTGTCTGTCATTTTCTCCATGACAAATCAACAGAGTGAAGGCCTAAAACAGCTCATGCAAGACTGGAGGATATAATAGCTAACTTCCCTGATTTTCCTACATTGAGAGGAGCAAAGAATCTGACAAATAATCCCCACTGCCATTGTGCGGCCGTTACACTGTCCTGCAAGCCTGGACAAGTTATTAGGTCAGACGCTAACTTCCTAAGTAGAAAAATGATGTGGTCGCCTTTGTCCTCTCTGCAGTAATGGCTGGAGTCAGTACTAATTAAGGCCCTGCGGCAGTGTGGTACGAGAGAGGTCAGAGACTTCTTTCTGACACCTAAACAGTGCTCAGCTCAAAGGAACTGCCCCTAATCTGAAATGATGTGATGTAGAGCTGGCCTTTCAGCTTCACTGTATATTTAAAGGAAAATGACAGTTAATGACAGGGGTGTCAAAAATGAGCAGATGGAGAGGCTAAGGAAAACATGGCTCTATGGTAAAATTTACTTACAGTTCATCACTGTGCTTGGAATTAGAGGGTACTGCACAAATGTAGAAGGTTTGAATACCCTTCCATTATTTTTTGAAGAAGAAAAAAGATTTGCCTTATGCACATAGCTTGAAGAAAATCTGTTGACAAAGTAGACTTATTTTTCCATTATTATGCAAAAATCAGGACATACACACCCCCACACAGCCTACGCTACCTTCATTTTTCTGTTATCAAAATAAAATATGAAAATAATAATAATAACAATATTTAATCTCATTCAGTAGATTACTACTTTCCATTTTATCTTGTTGGGAGTAAAACCATTGCCGTAATTAATCTTCTAGTCATTTTCTTTCTCCCCTTCAGGCATGGAACTTGGGAAACAAAAGCAATATTCAAAACAGAAACCAAGATTTATTGTCAGTTAGTCATAATAGACACCTGCACAGATTACTAATTACAGCAAAACCATAAGGTCTGCTGGCACAAATCCTTTCCCATTCTCTCTTTTTATCCACCCCTAGTGACACACCTGCAAGCCTTTAATTGATGTATTTATCTCAGGAGTCCTTGTTAGCATTGCATTATAGCATCGCCATTCACGATGCTATAGTTAAGGTTCGGTCAGCATTTCCACTGTTCAGGCTTCCCTCCCTCCTTCCTTCATTTTCCTCTGTCCTCTCCAACCCCCTTCTCCCAGGCTTTTTAAGGAAATTTGCTCCAGGCTAGAAGTTGAGTAGTGAGTCTCAGTCCAGGCTCATATGATTCTTTTAATCAAACTAGAAAGAGAATTGTTCTGGAATGTTTTAAAATTATGTTCAAAATGCAAAAACAAACAACAAAAATAATCCACAAATTTTTTCAAGGCTCACATAGTTGAACCCTATCTTTGATGTATTTTAAAATAATAAAAATTTAGCAAATAATTAGCCCACCACAGGGAATTGTAACATCTGGTATTTCCCTGGAAAGTCAAAAGGAATGAGACCCATAATAACTAAAAAAGAGGTTTTCAAGAAAGCACTGTAATGGATTCCTGTAAAATATACTAGCAAACATTCAAAATATGGATGTGAAGTAATTATTATCACACAGAGCATAGATAATGTAATTTCTGTCCCAAATGCTGTATATTATTTAGTATTTTTGCTTTACAACTGTAAGCAGTTCCTCTCCATATATTCCAGAGGATTTATTTGGATTATTATTTTACAACTGCTCAATATTATTACCTCTTCTAAACTAATATGAAAAAAATGTTTAATAATACTGTAGAGTTGCCATTACAAATATCAAAGGTTACATTTATCTATACAAATCTATCTATATATGTATAAAGCAAGAAGGACAGTCATTTCAACCCATGGGTCTGCCTAATATAGAAGGGGGAAAAGATAAAGAATAGGGAGAAATTAAGGGAATTCAGTTTGTCTCAGTGTGTCGTGTGTCATCTGACTAAGAAACAGTTTCTTCTGCATGGATTCTCCTTACACAGCCAAGACCTCGGTTCAGTGATGTATTTAAAGACTGCAAGACATGAAATCAGGTTACTGTTTTATATTTCTTGTTGATGAGGGCCTGGCACAGCCTATCTAGGAGAAGCATTTCTGTTCCTATCAGGACCTTTCTCCACAAGGCCTTCAATTCAACTTACTCAACAGGTTGCTGTAACAACAACAGCAACAAAACCCAGCAAAAATCCAAACAAGCAAAAAAAACCCACCCAAAACAAGTCAACTAGCGTAACTTTTATGTGTCAAGTCAACTATGTAACTCTTAATTTTGCCTAGCCAAGAGATTCTAATTAAATGATTAATTTTGAGCAGTCAGTACATGACCCAGGTTTAGGGTAGTTCAGATTGGTTTTAGTTTTTATTATATTTAGAAGATATCCATTGAAATCAAATCCTCTTCTCTTGCCAGAACAATTTGTCCTACAGAAAGACTCCATAGCCAGGACACGTGGACACTTCTGTAGCACTCCACCAGGACTAGGTAGCTACAAATTGACCCTGGCCTTGATAGGTGTCATGCTGCCCATGAGAAATTATCACTCTGATTCACTGAACTCCACTTCTGCCTTCTTTTTCAAAGAGTGTAGGCAATTCCCCCTTCCTAATGAGCAGGGGTAACTCCTGCAGAGAAGAGTTTGGCCATAAGGATGTTAGCCTTTATCTGTAAGACATCTTTTGGATTGGACACTTCAGTTTCCTGGGATTTATGTGGACTTGGGAAGAATTTCTTGGGTCTTACAGCCCACTGTACCTCTATCTCTCCACACGGCTCCTACTCTGAGGCCGCAATGTGTTTTGCATATTTTCTGTTCCCTAAACTAGTATTGTTCCACAGGCCTGACTCAAGTTAGGCCCTGCAGCTCTTTTTGCAATCTGAGCCTGGACATACCCTACAAACAGCTGTTCTGCTTCAAAACATATTGCTTAGAAACAAAGCATTAGATAAAATATTTTAAAACAACAAGCTCCCAACACAGATCCAGAATAACCACATTTCTGCTATTTCACAATTACCTAGACATGTCTATTTTTCCTCTGACATCCTCATTCCCAGCAGCTTTTGGAGCCCAAGTCACACTTCCCCTTTTCCTACCGTCCCTCCTGAGACATTCTCCATTATTAAACTCTGTAGGTATTCTTTGTTCTCCCATGCTCACAGCTTAAGCCTGCTCTGCTGAAAACTAGATGTCTGGAAAACTTGCCAGAAGCTGGGATGCTATGCCAGGGAAGCATGACTATATGCTTGACCTCTTCCTCTGTTCATTCCCTCAGCCTCTGCTACTGGCGGCTGTCAGGTTCCTATTACAAAACCATCTAGTAGTGCCAGCACTGTCCTGTAACCACAAGTATTAGCTGGTAAAGAAAAATACAAGCCCATTTTTAAAATTTCTGCCTGTGTTTAGTCATATCTGTTGACTGAATGTCAACATATCCAAACATTTAATCTCATCTCAGTAACCAGATGAACACAGTTTCCATGAATAATAATGATCTTGAGGGCACCTCAGAATCCACCAAATAGCTAAATTCAGTATTTAATTATGGAATATGAGCTGGTATCTAAATATGCATGAGTTGGAATATAAATTTGGGTTAAATAATTGTCCTATAGCAGATGTATCCATATCCTCTGAAGCAGGTTGGCCATCTCTGTACTGTGTTGCTCCACAGCTGCTGATGCAGACGTGACCCAAAACAGATGGTATTCTTCACAGAGAAAGGCACTTTATGTGTTTTACCTAAAACTGAATTTCACTTCTCTTGCAAACAAGGAAGTAAAATTCTGGGGACTACTGGAAGTTGAGTGCTCTTGGAAGAGCTACTAATTAACTTCTAGAAGTGGGAAGCATTTAGAAATGCATCATTCTCCTCCACATTAAATTCACTACTTCACCAGTTGCCACAGCAAAGCCTATGCACCAGTTAAAATCCATTTAAGATGCATTTTGAGGGCTTAAGTGAGGCTTACATGATGCCTAGGTTTTGTGCTAGTCTTCCACAGAAAGGATGAATCTTACCCTTATGTAAACTAATCAGTTTTGATGTTCTCTCTTCCATTTAAAATCCGTGAATTATTAATCTTTATGTGTACAGTAACTTCTTGAAGCATATTTTATATGCAAATTCATATTAACATCATAGAAACATCTATAATACAGACTGAAATAAATTATGAGGCATTGTGTAAGGGATCCTAGCTGTATGACCTTTCAAGTCAAAAATCAGAAATTAAAAAAAATATATATTATGCCCCTTAAACACATATTTACATAATAGACTGTAATGGCTCAGAAAAAAATCTCTTACAGCATGTAAATAATGCATGTTTTTAGACTTTTCTAAATACATATGCACATGTATTTACATATTAACATGACAGGTTGCAAAGATATTAAATTAACTGGTTTGCGTGGTCTTGTGTTCTACATGAATGTTTTTGAACACTTAGTAGAGAAAAAATTAAAACACAGATATGTACCTTATATTCAAGGAAAGAACCGATTTCCTATTCCTCCTGAAAAATCTAGCATTTATGCTCAGTTTCAAATCTATATTCTTAGGCTTTCCAATAATTTATTGTAGGTATTTTTAATTCAAGATCTTCATACTACCTACATGACATACTACCAGCAACTCCACTAATCTACAACAAGAGGAGATGGTAGCATTTGCAGGTAAGAAATTCAGATTTAAACCCTGACATAAATTTTAACTGGCAATAGATTTTGTGAGTTGAGTTATAAAAGGTGGAAGATTGATGATTAAGTTGAATAGATATTCTGAAAATGTTGACCTTGCAAAAGCAGTAAGTTTGTGAGAACACATCTACTGCCTGTCACACCACTTCAACATCACTTGTGTCTCATCCAAGTTTATACTTCTAATTTGGAAACCTAAAAACACTGAAATGTACACAATGTTTAGCTGAATAGTGACATGGAAGCCATTACAAACTCTTTAGCGAGCAGAAATTATTTGCATATTAAAGCATCTGAAACCACCCCTTTTTGCTTTTAGCCACTTCAACAAACATTCAGATCCCAGGTCATGTAGCAGGTAGCTGGATAGATCAGAGACAGGCAGAAGAACCTACTGTGACCCAACCTACAAGTCTACACAAGATTGTCTCAAAGGCACAAATTAATACTTCTTATTGACTGCAAATGTTGGTGCATCACTTTAGCTACAGACTGATAAGAAGTTTGTAGTACTCCCTGACGATGAAAAAATCTACTCCTCATACTGTTAGTCCACTGAAAGTCTATTTGAAATAAAAATAATAGTGACAGTC
Organism: Leptocoma aspasia; assembly: GCA_013399835.1. Taxonomy (NCBI): domain Eukaryota; kingdom Metazoa; phylum Chordata; class Aves; order Passeriformes; family Nectariniidae; genus Leptocoma; species Leptocoma aspasia. The sequence continues at coordinate 935,082 of VXAX01005707.1, forward strand.
AAGTATGTTAATGTCCATAATCATTGTAAATTATAACTGTCAGTGGTCACAAACCCATCCTAAGAAAACATAAGGTAACAATTTAGACTTACATTGCTGCTCTCAGAGAAGAAGACTATTCATAGGAAACTAAAGTACTATGGGGATTATAACATATATTCTAAAAATAGAATGTTTTGGGATTCTCTTTTTTTTCTTTTTTTCCCCTAAATGGAATATTTCCATATAAAGAACCGTGAGCAGAATTTTTCACTCAGTTTCCGTTGTTGAAATTATACCAGTCTCAATTTAGAGTAGTGAAGATGTGCATAGTGATTTTAATTTTGAATGGAACACTGCAAGATACCAGGAAAGCGATAGTTTTAGTCCACAAATAATAGCATCTAACCACAGAGGAGAAAACGTACCCTCCCTCCTAAAATATATAGCAAAAATAATGCTGAAATTGCAGGCAGTTGCTTATCTTTATGATCTGGACAGTGTGCCTCATTTTCATTTTCTCTCACACAAAGACAGATTGAATGCGTAAAGACAGTTTCTTACAGTTTGAAAAGAGGAACAAAAGGAAGCTATATTATAAATTAATATGAGAACTCAAAGATTTGTTGACTCAAGCTGCGTTAAGAAATATGTAATTTTGGACTCGCTTTTTAGGAAACTGCAATCTCATCAAAACGTCTTTTATATAAAAAGCAATATTCAGGTTTTTGGTTTTGCCAACGTGCACAAAGATGAGACATTATGTGGACATTAATTTTTGCTTGCTTATCTTACATTGTGTCAACTTATATTCACAATCCTATATTTCCGCAATTGTTCACGATTTGAAAAAGCAATGGAGAAAGGGAAATGTAAAATGAATATAAAAGAGACATTTCATTAAAGAGCTCATTTGATTACTCACTTTCTAGAAATACTTGATGACAAATCTTCTGTATTATGAAATATATTTTGCCAAGAAAAGTGAATCAAAATGATGATGTCAGCAAAAAGAATGCATTCAAATACATAAAAATATTTGTCTGTGAGTGTAAGGACTCGGAACTGAAATTCCAAACACTATGTGTTATGAAGCTTACCTAGGTTTAGCCATTTCTTAGGGTTGGGTGGGGGAGGGTTTTTTGTGTTGGTTTTTGATTTGTTTTTTGGGATTTCTTTTTTTGGGGTATGCGTGGCTTTTTCCGAATTATACCTGATCATATAGTTCCTTGAAAAACTAAAAAAAAATAAAAAAAAATCAACAAAACAACAGGAAACAGACTTTAAGTCTCTAACTAAAACTACTGTATTGCTGTATTCCTTCTGTATGTTCTAACTGCCCTCCAAATAATTACAGAGTGGAGACTTGGCTGTCATTCATGTGTATCTATTCCATTGTGTGAAGAGAGAAAGAAAATGGTTGCCCATACATTAGCACATCACCCATGGCTAGTGCAATGACAAGATAGATTAGGATGTATATTAAATCTCACACATGACTGCCTTTCTGTATCAAGGTAAAAAATACTTGCTCTTACATACATTAGGGACTAGTGTTGGTCTGACATCTACATTAATATTGACAGCATATCAACATTTTTTACGTTAACTGAGTCAATAACTAGTCTAAACCTGGTAAAATTTAGATAACAAAAATGAAGAAAATATCTAGCAAGCAGCATTAGATTCTTGTGACTGAGAGAAGAAAATTAACCCCCAAATACTACATTGCTTTTCTGAATTATCAATCCTACAGCAATACATCAACCAGTGTATACAGCTGTGACTTGGTAATCCAATCTCATTTGTCAAACAAGAATTCTAGCAGATAAGGAATGCTTCTAGGGAAAGAAAACCCTGCACAGACAATAACATAAATATTATATACATAGGAGGCTGATTATAAAAAGCTGGATTAGCATCATTGTATTACTTCACCTCCTAAACATTACTTTCACAGACGTGATGAAATTGTCAGGCAGTAATCCCACTTCCACAATAGCTGCTTGTGACAAATGCACACAAAACCTGCATGAACACAAGACTATTTTCCTATTTTGCAGGGGAGTTAAAATGTTTATTTGTATTTTCCATGTTAAAAAACTTTTAAGTCAAAACCACTATGTAGGTTAGCTTAGGAAAGAGACTTCATTATTTACCTTTGCTGTAAAATCTCCAGTAAATGAGCAGTCGCTTCTCATTCAAAGCCAATGTCTTGGTTTCATTAATAATTAAATGTTGTTTTCCAATGATATCTAGCTATTTTATGCTCTTGTCTTTGAAATATATTATCTTCCACGTGAAGCTCGAAAAAATACTGGCAATGTTTTTAAGGTGCCACACATTTTATAAGCATGCATATGAATGGTGGGAGATAAAAATGTTCATTCTCCCAGATTCACTGTACTCACAGTGAAAAGGGAGAAATGCTAGGAAATCAATACACAAAAACTTTTGTAACCAGCATCCATTGGCCAAAAACTGGTACGTAAATGTTTATTATTTCAATCTTATTAATTAGTTTGCTGCAGTTGGAAGCATCCCAGAGTATTATTACACGGCAAAAATAAAAGCATAAGGCAGCCATGCAAAGTTTTTAGATTTTAAACTCAAAAAGGAGCAACATTTCAAGTGTCATTCATCTCAGAACTCATAAAAGCTTTTGTTTAACCATCCTTCTCACTGAAGGCTACCTTTACCCTCTGTTTTAGTGTACTGTGGAAGATGATGAGGGTTAAAGTGATATTCTTGACAATATTTACCTCCAAATGATCCCATCTTTCATTTAGTCAAGTCCTTGAGAACAGGGGTGAAACAGGCCATGAAAAACCTAGGCTTATGGACACGAGCTCTTCCATCAGGCAACACTACAGGTAAACAATGAGCAGGAAGAAGAGGACTCTCTCTACTGTTCTGCTAATGCTCTTCTAGACTCTTCTAGCTAAACATACAAAAGAAAGAGATGTAGAGAAATGCCTGGAATGGAACAGAACTATCATTCTAGTCCTTGAGATGTTGACAGCATCCATGCTGATTAATTAATATCAGTAAAGCCCACTGAAAAAGGTTAAAAGAACACTTTAACATGCAGTGATATTATTGTGATCATTAGGATGGCATATTTCTGTCATTGCTAATGAATCTTCTTTTATCAGCTCAATAAACTAATGTAGGAGTGCAATTTTTCAATTACATTTTCATAAACAGATGGCAGAATTTAATAAATTAATGTTTATAATAATGGTACAGTTATGAGGCTTGTATTTTTATGTATTTTGCTCTGAAGCTTTTGATACTAAATCCCAATAATGCCAATCTCCTTAGTACAGAGTAGCTTCATGTTCCTAGGTTGATGTATAATGATCTCTGATCTTTCACTGTAAAGAGACTGTAGGTAGTAAGTTTAATTTATTAAATAACAGGGATATTAATCTGTTTGTCAAATTTCATAGATATTTTAACAAAAGCTTAACCTTCCTGATGATTATGTTTCTGAACTAAAACACACTGTTGCAGGGCAGAAATGATACTTAAGCGCTATTGCAGAATGCATCTTTTGTTCCTAAATTTTGTTTCTAACAGGCGGCTAAATGATGCCCCATTTAAAACATCTTCAATTCACAGAGTCCACATGTGGCCACATCCTAGGATTGCCAGACACAGTGTACGTTTCAGAAAGCTAAACCTCATAAATCTCCAGAAATTCCTCACATCTATTATGTTTACCTTCTGCTGCTGATGAGCCTGTTGGGCTCTGTACGGAGGAAATTACAAGCACTCCAGAAGATTTGGCAAGAAGATGCTAGAAGAAACAACGGGCAAAGAAATTCTTAACTGAAACATCACATCCAGCTTTGGCTATCATTTACATTTTTGAGATTACAGCTAGTAAAATGGAAATTCCATCGAAATGGAATAAATTGTTTTCAAAAATCCCTATCTGATTAGTGTTAGTTATGTCTGAAATTAAACGTGTTAAGCTGCATTCAATGTAAGTTATGTACTCCAGCTGAAGTCTAACATTCATACTGAAATTTGGTCTGCTTATACACTCTTTGAATTAAGAACAAAAGGCAATTGTATCCTAGAGCTTTTTTTGCCTATCATCTTCTAGCTCATTTCTATTAATCTATATTAAAAATGTCTTCCTTAATAGATGTTTGCAGACTGTGGTAACAGCTGGTAACTAGTAAGGAAATGCCAGCAGAAATATTTTATGGTCACACATTCAAATACCACTGGAAATTTGTTTATAGTTAATGCCAACTGAAATGGTTATGTTCTAGGCATATTTTTCATAGTGATCAAAAATTAGTAGTTCAAAAGTCTCCCCGCTTAACCCTTGACAGGGCCAAGGGCCGAAGAAAATCAAATTAGTTAATCACAGAAAGAAAATTAAGTTGCAAGTTTTAAAATTTGTTTGCTAAATAAAGTAATTGTTCACTGTGTTGCACATCCACATACGCACATCCTTGCACAACTGCAAACAACTCTGAAATAAATACCTGGAGTTTAGAAATTCCATTGAAAAGGATGGAAATCTATTTTGAAATTACTGGCAGAGTAACTGCCTTGATGTGCTCTCCCCCAGATCAGTGCCTTCCTTACCTGACAACAGCAGGGGTGGAAGGGCTCAAGCCTAGCCTGGGCTACTGAACGCCCTGAAGGATGAGTTCACAGGATAGGATTTTTATCAGAATCTTGTAAACAATCTTACAGAACTAGAAATGGTTGCTTCCATCTCTACACAAAGGGGTGAAAGCCACAGCGAGTCTTTCTTACAAAAGAGAAGTGGAGAAATACTTTGGATTATGTATGAACTGTATGACTGTACACCCTCCAAAAACAAGTCATAAGAGAGAACTATCTGGTTTTGGAAACTAAACAAAAGTCTGCTCTTAATCTGGTGTCTTACCCAGCTTCATAACCTTTGAGTATTCCTGCTTTTAAATCACTCAGGACAAGTCTGTCTGGCTAGTAGTACAGAAACATACAGTAAAATGGTAACCTGTGATACCAAAACACAAAATATTTACAAAGCCAATATATAAAAGTCACATCTGACATAGCTGAAAGGAAAATCCATTCCTTTCATACAGTTAGAACAATGAATATGGTGTTGGTCGCTTTTTAACCCAGAGATCTCACAAGATATTAATACCAATTATTATAAATAAACCTACATTCCTTGAATATTGCCAGTACTGAGACTAACTACTGCCCAGTATTAATTATAGCCACTAAACAATACACAACATTTTAATAACATTCACTCTTATCTCCATGAAAATCACTACAGTGCCTTTATAACCTTTAGTCCCAAATGCTTTTGGAATTGTTTGGCATTTTGCCAGGACAGAGCTTGAGAAGGCTAGATAAGAGCCAACAGTTAGAAAGAGAG
>VXAX01005707.1:945461-992961 GCA_013399835.1 Leptocoma aspasia
TTGAAATGTCTTAAGTTTTAATTAAGTTGGAGTTGTCAGAAGAAAGCTTTTTTGGCACAGAGTCAGGGTCATTAATTACTGCTATCTTTGTTTCTTTCAGAAAAAAGAACTCTACTGACTTGTTGGGTTACTTACACAGCCTACATTTTCTATCCTGCAGTCCTTATTCACCTCCAAGCAAGGCTTGATTAAGCAGTTTACCAATTACTTCCATCAATCTGGTTTACAAGTCCTATGGGTAATCGTAACTTCAGAAGCTTTTCTCTCTGCTGATTCGAGGTACAGTAGTAATGAAAGCAGCATTACTGTTAGAACCACAAAGTATTTTAAATTTCTAGATTTTCCACCCAAAATTATACTTGAATCACATTCCTGATTTTATCATTTAGCATACCTCCTCTTATATGCTTTTTGCTGGATAGCCAGTTATTAGCAGACACCAGCCATGCTGCATAAAACTCAGCAAAATAAACTTAATTTCCTTGCTGTCTTGCAATTCTGGGGTTAAAGTTAATGGCTTTTATCAGTCAAATACCTCTGAACAAGTTTGCATTCAAATCAAAGGACATGGTATCTGCATTAGACAATAGTAAAAACTTTATTGCTAGGTGCCACTTATCAAAAAATTTAAAAGTCTAGAATAATAAGCTGAAATTGCTACCCTGTAACAATTATTCACTGGCCTAAGTAAAGGCTAATCTGTAGGCATCATTTTTACCAGATGCATTCACATCATAAAAAAGCCAACACCATAACTGGTACTAATTGCTGCTTCATCAGAGTTTTAGATATGGGGAACACACTGTCTCCCTCTTTCCTAGAGATAAGGGCCTCAAGGCTCAGTGTGAAATACAGTATTATACAGCGAAATTCTATCTATCGAGTCCACAAATAAAGGGAAGATTTGGGATTCTAAGTTTGTCCATTCTTTGCCTCTGGTGGTCACTAATTTCATATGTATACACAATTAACAAATATTCCTCTAAAATACACCAGAGTTTGATAGTCATATAGCTTCACATGCCCGATAAAATCTTGAGTTTAGCCAAAGTATTTTGCATAAATACCACTACCATTATTAGACAGCTTGATAACTATATATCTTTCTAAGTACACTGCTTGTTCATTTATATAAAGTTTGTTTTATCAAAATCCTCAAATTCCTTGAAGCCTGCAAAAGGCCCATGTCAAACTACATCTTTTTTACTGTTTTTAATAAAAACATTGGAAAAATAATGTTTTTCCAGAAACTCTGACTTGGATTTCTGATTTATAGAGTATACTTTACCATTCTGAGCTATTCAACTCAGCAAGTGGTTGCTCAGAGACTGCAAGACTTGAAATGTCTGTGGCGCAGTATAAATTATTTTGATCCTCCCTGGGTATTTACTTAATTTCTCACCCATTTACTGTACTTCACATGAAATGGCAGACGTGAGATAGAAACTATTAGAAAACTGGAAATACCACCAAGAACGTGAACCAGCTCTGGGAAGTTAGGATACCTGCAACAGAGGCAATCTGCTGATAAAGAAACTACTTTTCTGTGCATTATGTTTCTGTCTGTTACCTGTGTTTTCCTAAATCAAACATCCAAAGCCGCAATCCCACAGATAATGCAGTAGATACTTATTTAATAAAATATTAAAAGTGGTTCTACAATGAGATTACAAAACTGTGTTGAACCTTCTTATAAAATAGCCATCTTCTCTATTTGTAGCTTTTTTTTTCCTAACAAAACAAGACAGAACTGCATTGATCTTTGCTACTGTTTTCATTTTTTTCACCCTAGTTAAAATCATCTGTATCACCAAAAAGTTTCTAGCCACTTATGTCTGCAGGATGAATCTATATACAGATACACAGCTGTCATCATATCTCCGAATCCTTTCTTTCCACACAAAATCCCACTGTCACCAGCTCTGCCAGTGCAGACCTGCAACTTGTTGATGAAGTGCTCTTGAAATGGAACACTGGAAGAACCTAACCTCAGCGACCTGCCCTCCCACCCTTATGTTTTTCAGGTTGCATCTACCCCCAGTGTAGCTACAGTACCTGCACCTACAACACTGTGAATGGACACTAGAACTTGGGCTCTTTTCTCTCTCCTTTAGTAAGGACTTGACCCAGACTTTTTGAAACTCCAGCCTATTTATTTTTTCTTCTGTAGTTGAACAATATCTTTAAATAGATACACACAGAAATAAATACACTGATAAGAAAAGTCCTACGAGATACCACTGTCAAAAAGCCTGTTTAAGAGGCTTACTTTTTTTTTATTCTACAGCTAACTGCAATTCCAACCCTTTTTAGCCGTGATGAGAAATAGGGAACTTTAATAGTCTAGTTCTGGTCTTAAATGCTGTGTGTGCACCAGCATATATATTTTAAAAATTGGAAACCTTTACATGAACATAGTACATCAAAAGCTGTTTTAACAAGCTGATTTAACAAGGCATTAAGATGCGTATTCAACCGAGGAGGTGGAGACTCAAATTCTGCAAATTTATGAACACAAATGTAGCACAAGTACTGTTGAAAAAAAGAAGAGTTTCTAAATATTCATCTCAACTTACACTTTTCACTGTGAGCTTAGTCTTTTATTTATAACTCAATTTGATTGTTAGCAAAAACAAGCAACTACTGCTTTATTCAATATTGCTTGAACATACTGGATTATTCCCTTGCAATTTTGGTCCTTTGCATGATTTTAGCTTATTTAAGCTAAAATAACTTAATATAACAATATAACCAGGCTACTTGACCTCAACAGTCTCTGTCTCAATAAGTGCATTGCTAATATATCTAAGTAAGGGTGAAAAAAACCCCAAACCTGTTAAAGTACCAATAGATTAGTAGAACCTCTTAAATTGAATATTTATTTCATTATGAAATTCCATTTCCATTCTTTATCAAGCAACAAGATACAAGGCATTTAGACTTTTTCATCTACCAGTAGAAAAATTATCAGCGTTAGAGCATTTATCTGTATTGACAACTTTGCTGAAGATTAATAAATATTTATTTTCCTGTGCTGATATTAAGAGATACTTTTATAAAATAAAAAGAGAGAGCAATAGAACCTTTCACTTTAATGAAAAGGAATTTTCAATGGTATTAGTAACTAAAAATCTCTGTTGGTTCCTTCTATATTAGAAACATTACTGAAATACATATTTCTCTATTTTTTTCCTTATCAATATGTCAATACACACATTCTGCAGTAGTTGGTGTGTCATGAAAAATTATAATGGATAATATCCATGTATTTTCTGTTCTGTGAAGGACACAGGCAAGATATGGTTATCTAGCAGCCTGTTTGTACTAACTCTAGGCAAAAAACATGCATCTGGATATAAGAAATAGAACATTGGCAAAAAGGCTGAGACAACTAGGGCTTGGTTGACTTTCTAGAATCACCAAAAGGAGAGAAAACCAGCTGGATAAAAACCAGAAGGCCTGCAGCACTCACACATGCCTGGAGCAATGGCTGCACTTAACGGAAGGACTCAGCAACTGTTTCATCCTTTTGCACCTGATTTCAGGAGTCACTGTTCCAAAAGACAGTATTTCCTGTATTTCTGCTTCTGCCAAAGACAGCACTCTTCCACAAAAGCAGACTTAGGTAAAAGGGTAAGTGAAGTCACTTATACAAATTACAGACTAAGTTACCAAGTTTCACTAATTGACTACTTTAAAATGGGGCATACATATTAGTATAGAGATAAAATAGATAGATAGATTTACACATATATAATGTGACCTTTGATTGGGTGGCTGAAAAATACCCAGACTGCAAATGTCTAAAAATCTAAGCATACAGGTAAGGATAAGTGTGTTTTAAAATGGTCTTTGCTTCTGGTTAGACTTCTTTCATCTACTGTGTCAGAAAAGAAAACTAACATATTCTGATACAGATCACCTTGCAATGAACTGAACCACTTGGGCTAGGGGCAGTTTATTATGGTTAATTTGGTGCCAAGATGTCACGGTTAACAAAATACCTGACCCAGAAAAAAATGAAATTAACATGTTTGGTGTGCAAAGATACTTGGTTAAACAATAACTACTGTTCATTTTGCTCGCCTTATATGGAAACATGAAAATTAAAGCTGAAAAAGACAGCAGCGTTCATCCATCCGTGCAGAATGACTTCCTATTATATGCTTCAAAATTCATTGTCCAGTCTCATTTCACTTTGAGAGAGCTTCCAATTACTATACCTATTCATATCTATTATTGTTTTATGACATGCCTAAAGCTGTGAGCAGTATTATATCTTATCACAGTCTATAGAAAGGGGGTCTATCCCATTTCTAGTCTATAATATGATCAAGAACAAAACTGTTAGGGGGCAGCAGGGTGGCAGTTGTTTCTTCTATCATATTGCAAACTTGTCCCAAATCCCAAAAGTGCTGCCTGCTATCACCCCTGCCTTTTTTTCAACATCAGTTCTTTACAAGCATCTTTCTCCTGCTGAATACCTGTGTTTTGCATTATTATTTCAGCAGATGTATCAGATTCCATTTGCTAGGTTGAATCCCATTTTGTGATTTCCTCTCCATATTTCTAACCTGTCCTCACTTTTTATATCTCTGCACTCTGTCCTCACTAGTGTTGGCAACACCTTCCAGTTTTAGTACAACCTGCAGATTTAATAAATGGTCTGTTTACCTCCCCTTCCTTAATCACATGATCAACAAATTAAGTATGCCACTCACAACTGCAGAAGGCCTCTAGACAGCTTACTCCATTCCCAAAATACGACTTGAACTCCTGCAACCAAATGACAAATTCACATGGCAATATGTGCATACCCATGGTTATTTCAACTGCCCAAAACCTATTCCAAAATTCTGTATCTATCCCTTCATTTAAGCAAAGATCTGGGAGGATGTTTCCTCCATACTATTTTTTTATTAAATCACAGTTTCCAAGTGGTTTTGCCTGACTTTCCGCACTTAAAGTCATTTTGTCCCCTCAGTACATCATATTCTCTGGAAACTGCATTCCTGTGTTTTCTCAGGAAGTGGTTGGGTCAAGGTTCACTTGGACCTCGAGCAACCATGTTCTCTGCCATGTTTCTCAAAGAGCTGGAAAAAGGGGAGGGAGTTCCACTAGATGGCATGGTCTCTCCTTCTTCCTGAAACCTCAGAAGCCCCTGGGTACAGCCGCTTGAGACCAGGGACTAGGAGGAGAGATTGAGACTATCCACCCAGGAAGTCTATGGGGAAGCAAGCCCAGAAGACCACTTCTGTTCTTTATCTTCAGGTTCACTTTAGTGTCCATACCGTGTGTGTGCACAGCTCAGGAACAAACTATGGCCAAAAACTCTTGGAGGCACAGCTCCATCTTATCATCTCCACATGAGGCAGGAAGAGGGGCCAGGCAGCAGGGAAGAGGCAAGTAGCACCTGCCTGGTAATTCTTGGCCTCCTGAAAATGCCTTTGGCCTTAGCAAGTGGAGACAAGAGAAACCATGGGGTAAAATGACACCTCTTTGGTGTCAGAGCAACAATATTTGTTACCTTATTTCTTAATCATTGTTATTATTTCAGATACACCACAAATCTTTATGCAGTCATGAAGATATGTACACACCAGAGAATGAACCAAAAAAAACCCCCAAACAGCCCAACCCTGTATTCATACTCCTGTCATCCTTCTAACCTCTCTACTTTTAGGGCATCTTCAACTAAGGCATATCAAGTCAAAAATTAAATTGGTTTGGGGTAAAGATTGTTTCTTGCAGATTCAGTATAGTTCCTATCACACCACTAGACTGTATAAACAACAACAAACAGCCCTATGGTAATTACCAGAATTACTCTCTTTTTTTTTCTTTTATTAAAGATTGGTATTAGATTTGCTTTTTCCCAATCTTATGATAATTCCTCAATTGTTCTTAACTTTTCAGAAATAATTAGTAGTGATTATGTAAATTCATTATCTATGTCTCTTAAGACCATACCATGCTTATCATCCAGACCTGCTGATTTACTTTATTCCATTTTTTCTAAGTATTGCCTTACTCTTTTTTATCAACAACTATTTTGAAAAGGTCTTAATTACTTGAGCTATTATGTCCTTACTCCTTTTATTTTTCTCGTCAAAGATTGATTTTGAAAGTAGCTCAGTGCATCAGCCATTTCAGAACCAGCTTTCATTTTGTCAGCCTCTTCATTTATTATTGAGCTTAGTTTTTCATTCCATTATTTTTTTTTCTCCAATATATTTAAAATGTTATTCTTATTTCCCCTGGCTCCTTTGGCTAGTATTAACTCATTCTGCTTTTGCATTTCTTTTAACTTTTCCAAGCCTTAAAATAGTTTTAATTTTCCTGGTTGTTTCCATCTTTCATTTTTGCCTTGGGAGAGATCTGGCTTCCACAGATCTTTGAGCAGCCTCTGGTGAAACTACACCAACTTCTCTTTATCCCATATATTTTCATATTTCTCAAAGCTATAGTTTAGTGCCTTTTAGAAAGGCAAGTCACAGCTGGAAAATATGATTGGGAATATCTGATTGCTATTTTCAATTCTGATTGAGCTGTAAAACAGAATAAATTATTTGACAATCCTGTGACTCAGTTTCTCCATCAGTGAAACCTGTATACTATCTATGTCTTCAGAGGACTGTGCTAACCCTTATCTAATACGAATATATCCTCTGACTTTCTCAAGTATAATAAACATGGAAACTCTTGTGATTTTATAGGGTTCTACAATTAAGTTTCTGAAGGGAAGGAATGGGCCAAATTCCTCCCTTTCACACTGAGCACCTTAAAGCACCTACAAAATCAGTCTAGCTCAAAGTAAAAAAAGTCAGGATTTTCTTCAGTTATTATATACGAATAAGATTTTAAACACTGCTTTATGTTCATTAGGTGCAATTTTCTATCTGATTAGCTCTGGTTGGCTGCAAAATATGCAAATACCTGACATGTTTGCCCATTTCCTCTGTTTACAGAACTTTAAAAATATCTTGCTTTAGATTTGGTGCGTTTTACAATGTTATGGCTAGAAAAGGCATATCCTAGTAAAATTCCACCCATCAGAATTCAGTGCTCTTTTGAAAAAGGAAAAATTATTACTTGCAAGGCCAGTAGTGGAACAAAAAACCAGCATTCCCAGCACTGAATTGCAAAGCAAACAATGAAAACAATTTGCTAATAATTTGTCAAATTTCTAGCTTTGTTGCCACTACTAAATGCTTAAATGTGTGCACGAGTATGACAGCAGCAACTGACACAACATTTTTATGGAAGAGGAAAAAACAATGGGACCATAAAATCCTGTGTTTTAATAAGGAAGTTAAGAACAGCAGAAGTAGTCTCAGAAACTCAGTCAGTTGTTTTTTACTTTCATCTCTTACTTGTCTCAACTCCAGGAAAATAAAGCTGAAATGAAAAAATTAAATGCTAATTTTAAATATATGGATATCCAAATTCCCAAACAAACCCCAATGAAATTAGTATACCCCAGTGAAAATAAATGTCCTGATCACTCTTTCCCTCTGGAATTCTCTGCTTTTCCAGGTGCCTGCAGTGAGATCTCTTGCAATAATGGAGTAGTCCAATCCTTGATACTTAATTGTACTGGATTACTGTTTGGCAATGAACCAAGTGGTTGGCCTGGGGACAGATCATTTTATTTAACGGCTCATCACCAGAACCTTACCAGCATGCAAACAGAAATCACTATTCTGCTGCTGCCAGAAGACTGTAAGAACACAGGAGGCTAATCAGCCTGGGAGATACTTACCTAATGACATACACAGGTAAACGTCCACTTAAAAAAATGAAAGGCAAAAGGCCAAAATATAAGACTCAAAAACTTGAAATTATGAAGAAACAGAAATCCACAGCAAAGAGACACTTTTATCTTATCTTAAGGGAAAAATCAACTGAAATCAAAACAAGTAGGTTTTTTTCATGGTTAATTACCATTACACTTAAAATAACTTGTTACTTATTGTTTGTGTAATTTAGGCTCGAGGGAGGAATATGTGAAAAGTCCTGCTCCAAAAAAGCTTCAAGGAAATAATTTATGAGAGCTTTGAGATAAGAGCCTTTAGATTTGACATTTTGATTTCTATAATAAATTGTTTTATTTTAAAAGAAAAACATCATGTAAATTAATTCATCCCTCAAGCAACGTGTAGAAAATGCCTCAGACATGTTTCAACAAACCTTCACTCTTCAGCTATGTTCATTATAATGTTCTACTATGATAATAAGTGCTCTGTAAATCAATAAGTAAAACTAAACACAATGCCCAATATAGAAATGCAGCTTCCATCTCCTCTTGTCCTTAGCAGAAGCAAATGGCTTTAGCACTGTTGTGTCCTCTCCTCCACTGTGACTGCAGAAAGATTATGAAAGGCATTTTGTATGACTGGTTATGAAAGACACTCAGCAGGGCAGTGAAAAGTTTTATGGGGCTGTAGCAAATATCAACAGTTTACACGGAAGGAGAAAAACAGGTGTCAAAAGTGATTGTTTTCATCTTCAAGCAATGAGGAGAGTGAGGAAAAGAAACTAAAGCCTATCAGCTAGCAAAAATCCATTTCTTTCTCCTTCTTTCTTTGCCCCCTCCTAATTAGTAGCCAGGTTCTTTACTATTAAATAAAATTTCCTATAATGCTTTCTGGAAAAATTCACCATCTCTTCTCTTCTCTTTTTCTTTTTAATGCCTCTCCACACAACCTTTTTATCTTTTGTTTCATTTCCATGCTACAAAGACACAGTTCAGACAGAAGGTTTGATACTGCAGACCTAGTAAGGAAGAAGATAATTTGTTTCTTGCCACCAAGTTTTTCAGGGATACTAAAGGGATAGGGGTCAGCCTGACTCCTTTGAATTGCTACCTCCTGCTGGTCTCCCCCTTTCATAGGTGCTGCTTGCTGCCAGGTCAGTAGGGTTTTTTTCTTTAACTGCCAGATACACTCCAGATTGAAGGTGCTTATCTAAATAAATAGACTATAAAGCACAACAATGAGTTTGTAGTACAAACACTAAAAAAACCCCAAATATAAGCAACTTTGTACATACAGTTTACTACAGCCTTTTCTACTCAAGATGTTTGCAGGAAAGCCTGACACATAGACACTACAAGCATACATAATCACAAACCTGTTAATATCTTTGCACATACTGAATTTCTGTAGAGCACTCTGCACTAACCAAGTAGGAAACAGCATCAGGTAACCATGTGATGAAGCATTACTCTGTGTTTTCATATGCTTACATGTCTTACTGCACATACACAGAAACAAGTATGTATTTTATTTGCATGTACAAATACAAGATCAATGTTACAACACATGGCATGTCCTGATTCTCCAACTGTTGTATTAAACTTGACCATATTAAATATCATAGTTGCTCTGTCATCCAGACAAAACTAAGAGTTGAAGTGATAGGCTGCAGAAGGAAGCATATATTAAAAGTTTATAGATGGGTCCCTAAAAATACACATTTATGGTAAAAGCAATCAAATGCACAGAAGCAATGATCAGGATCACTGAGCAAAATCTTGCATAGAGCAACAAAGAAATATAGGAAACAAATTGCCTTCTGGCACTACCAATAGTAATATCATAAGGATGATAACTATTTTCTACAAATAAATCTAAAATGACCTTTTGGGCCACATACAGTCTGTGATAATGTGCAATTTACTTTCCTTGATAATCATTTCACTGGAAGCCTGAATTTTCCTTAATTTACCATATAGGATGAGTTAAGTGCAAAGACATCAAGAAGCAGAGACAGTGAATTAGCTGGGGTTAGAAGTAAAAATTCTATTAGGCAGCTAATTCTTTGAACAATGGGCCACGTAATTTTAAATCACTTAAACATCTGTACAAGAAACAAATAAATCCTGAAGGGTCAAATCCTGCAGTCTTTACTCAGACAAAATTCCCATTGACTCATGGGATTTGACCCTTAGTTGGGAATATGCACAGGTTCAGACCATCTTTTTCAAGCTCAGATGTGGAAATTNCCTTTGGGGGGGGGGGGGGGGGGGGGGGGGAAAAAGCTACCACAGCACAGGATAACCAGTAAGTCTATCCTCAAGAAAAAACTCTCTCTTTCCTTAAAGACAAGAAGTTCCATGGAAGAAAAAGTAAAGGCCAAATTCTAATATCTCTTTGCTTTAAAAATAACTGGCACAAAGTTTGACCCAGCTTATCAGTATCTAATGGTTTTTGCCTGCTACTTTACAAAAAAACAGTCAGTAAATTTTTTTTTTNCATTTTGTATGACTGGTTATGAAAGACACTCAGCAGGGCAGTGAAAAGTTTTATGGGGCTGTAGCAAATATCAACAGTTTACACGGAAGGAGAAAAACAGGTGTCAAAAGTGATTGTTTTCATCTTCAAGCAATGAGGAGAGTGAGGAAAAGAAACTAAAGCCTATCAGCTAGCAAAAATCCATTTCTTTCTCCTTCTTTCTTTGCCCCCTCCTAATTAGTAGCCAGGTTCTTTACTATTAAATAAAATTTCCTATAATGCTTTCTGGAAAAATTCACCATCTCTTCTCTTCTCTTTTTCTTTTTAATGCCTCTCCACACAACCTTTTTATCTTTTGTTTCATTTCCATGCTACAAAGACACAGTTCAGACAGAGGGTTTGATACTGCAGACCTAGTAAGGAAGAAGATAATTTGTTTCTTGCCACCAAGTTTTTCAGGGATACTAAAGGGATAGGGGTCAGCCTGACTCCTTTGAATTGCTACCTCCTGCTGGTCTCCCCCTTTCATAGGTGCTGCTTGCTGCCAGGTCAGTAGGGTTTTTTTCTTTAACTGCCAGATACACTCCAGATTGAAGGTGCTTATCTAAATAAATAGACTATAAAGCACAACAATGAGTTTGTAGTACAAACACTAAAAAAACCCCAAATATAAGCAACTTTGTACATACAGTTTACTACAGCCTTTTCTACTCAAGATGTTTGCAGGAAAGCCTGACACATAGACACTACAAGCATACATAATCACAAACCTGTTAATATCTTTGCACATACTGAATTTCTGTAGAGCACTCTGCACTAACCAAGTAGGAAACAGCATCAGGTAACCATGTGATGAAGCATTACTCTGTGTTTTCATATGCTTACATGTCTTACTGCACATACACAGAAACAAGTATGTATTTTATTTGCATGTACAAATACAAGATCAATGTTACAACACATGGCATGTCCTGATTCTCCAACTGTTGTATTAAACTTGACCATATTAAATATCATAGTTGCTCTGTCATCCAGACAAAACTAAGAGTTGAAGTGATAGGCTGCAGAAGGAAGCATATATTAAAAGTTTATAGATGGGTCCCTAAAAATACACATTTATGGTAAAAGCAATCAAATGCACAGAAGCAATGATCAGGATCACTGAGCAAAATCTTGCATAGAGCAACAAAGAAATATAGGAAACAAATTGCCTTCTGGCACTACCAATAGTAATATCATAAGGATGATAACTATTTTCTACAAATAAATCTAAAATGACCTTTTGGGCCACATACAGTCTGTGATAATGTGCAATTTACTTTCCTTGATAATCATTTCACTGGAAGCCTGAATTTTCCTTAATTTACCATATAGGATGAGTTAAGTGCAAAGACATCAAGAAGCAGAGACAGTGAATTAGCTGGGGTTAGAAGTAAAAATTCTATTAGGCAGCTAATTCTTTGAACAATGGGCCACGTAATTTTAAATCACTTAAACATCTGTACAAGAAACAAATAAATCCTGAAGGGTCAAATCCTGCAGTCTTTACTCAGACAAAATTCCCATTGACTCATGGGATTTGACCCTTAGTTGGGAATATGCACAGGTTCAGACCATCTTTTTCAAGCTCAGATGTGGAAATTCTCTTTGGAGCAGGAAAGTCCTCAGGGAAAGGCTTTCTGATACCACAAGCATCCAAGACACTAGTCTGGGCTAATCACTAACAGGTTAGCATCTCTGAAAATAATACTGTCTAACAGCAGAGGAATGTGTAGTCTGGTTCTCATAAAATTTCAAACCTGGGACAAAACAGAAGAATCTGGTAGAGCTACCTCTTTTTTCATCTGAATTAATAACACATTATCAGTTTGGTAAGAAAATATGAACTGTTATTATCAAGCTTCCAGATATACAATGGAACTTGGAAGTAAATGTAGCAGTAAATATTTGCTACTGCATAATCACAGTAAATACCAAATATCTAATACTTTTTTTTTCAGCATTGTTTCACTTTATAAATACTTAATGAGTTATGCTATAAACCTATAAAATATCTCTAAATTTGNTCAGCTTTAGAAGCTCAGCTTGAGATAGTACAGGCCAAATTTTCACAAAGAATAAACAAAGCAGACTAGCATCTGAAGGCGCTCAGCACCCCTGTAAATGCAGGTGTAAGGTATATGAACCAGTGCATCTGCATTAAGCAACTTCTTTTCAACAGCTGGTACAAAGTGCTGGCAAGCTTGTGCTGGCCAGCTTGCCAGGCTGATAGATTTATATATTCATCCACAGGAGGAAGAGTCCAGGGCAGCAGATGCCCGCAAAGTGAAGGGGAAGTTTGTCACCTGGGGAAAGCATGCAGAGATCAGAGGATCCAAGCACTGCTGCAGAAACTCTGCTCCCGGCAGGCATCTTAATTCCACTTACAAAAGGTTCTCCCTGGCTACAATGTCCTGAGGACCCACAGACTCGAATTTTTCACAGCCCTATTCCTTTTTCTTGGGAATCCTTACAGAATTATGTGGAGGGAATGGTATTATTAAGCATCTTTAACTATCTCCAACACGTGTCCAATGTCTCCTGCAGAAAAGATCCTAGATGTGCACAGCAACCAACTTAAAGTCTTTGTACAAAAAGGGATGGTCTACACTAGGTCTCCATGTCTCAGAAAGGACACACCAAAAATTTCAGAGCCACAGAAGAACGTCTGCAGGGATGCAACACACAAATATCAGATCTGGTAGAGAAAGAAACTACACAAGGGAAGCAACATTTAAAGCATGTTCTGACAGAGGTCAATATTTTTTCTTATTTAAAGTTCTTTTAAAAACGTTAGATATTTGTCTTAACTACTTATTCCTGATTATTATATTGGTTTAGCTTACTGAAAAGTGAAATAGAAAGACCAAAGTCCCTTTCCATAAACAAAATAGATTAAAAAAAAGTGATGGCAAGTGAATCCCACTTTATCACTCTTCCTGGAATTTCTATTGCAGAAATACAAAAGTCTGATTTATTTTTAAAGCATTTTAAACACATACCAACATTACTTGGAAACAGGCCAGGTAAAAAAATTCCACCAGAACTGACACCCTACAAACACATGTTACCAGTAACCGCTATTGAGCCTAAAGAAATAAATGAAATGCTATACCTTTGGCAATGCAACACTTGGCACTTTGTCAAAGATTCATAGCAGCAAGGTATATATCTACTTTAAATACACAGAAAGCTCAGGACTATGTATTAAACACATGCACTGCCCCTCCCCCACTTTAAGAGAAGTCTTTTGTCCCCACAACTTCTAAAGTTATTTAAGGTCTTTTTTTAAAAACAAAACACTATGCTACTTATATTCCATAGCAGACAAAAAATCATAACTATGAATTCTCAGAAAATCTAATCCTAGCAAAACAAGCTTTACCTATTATTCAAAAAGTCTAGCTTAAAAAACAGGAGAGGAAGAATATCCAGCATAGGTGAACATAATTTGAGGTGAGAGAATACATTCTTGAAAATGTTACCTATAGCAGAAGTTAGCGGTTTATTAGGGCTCTGGATATCTCTACCAAATCATGGCCTGAAAGGCCATTATCATCTTTAGCAGTCAATGAAATTAAAGGAAAAAAATTCAAATTTCATATAATTTGGAGTGGTTTCTAGGGTTAAAAAGCTGTCTACACTATCTGTGTTACCTGCATCTTTACCTACTCCATAACAAGAAAACCTCAAACAAACAGCAATTCTTAAACAGCCAGTGATGTTTCTGAAAAACAGTACAAAGCACACTTATGGAGTCTTTTACAGCAAGCACATGGGTAGACTTAAAATACCTCAAGATTTTCTTGTACTGTGGGGTAATTTAGACTCATAGGTACTACCAGAGTGATTCCATGGGAAGAAAATAAATAATAATAAATCAAAAAAGGCATGTATCTTTTGAAAATAATGCTTCTACTCAGTTGTTAAAAATGTAAACTCACCAACTGACAGAGTAAATTTCACCTCTCTTCACATATACCTTTTGTGCTGGCATTTGAATGCTACATGTGGAATACAGCCCTTGAAGTTAGGAGTCAAATGTCCCATTCACACCTTCCATTAGTAAACATGCTGAAAACAAAATTCCTATGCCACTGCTACAACATCCACAGGCATGAAAACCGAGATTTTCTGGCAAAAGATACAGGCTTACAGGACTTTAACCATTTTTAAGGGGGATTGCATGTGGACCAGCAGATGAAATCACATGCATCTGTGGTGCTGAGGAGAGGTGTTAATTTTAAGATCTGTTCACTAGCCTAAAGGTGCAAAAGGGATGGCCTTTCTCCTGCTCAGCTTCTAACAGTAAATGATATCAACTTTTAGGAATTTTTTTCTGGTAACAAAAGCCATGGTGGGCTGGAGGGAAAGAGTAAGGGACATCTGGATCCTCTTCTGGAATGACAATTAGGCAGTGGTCCATATTAACAACAGGCGGCCAGTAAAATCACCCGGGCTCATGCATCAGATATAAAGTGATTACCTTCAGATACTGATTTTATAGCAAGACTGGTCCCAGAGGTTATAATGGTCATTGCTTGTTTCTAAGTGGACAGTTTTTGAGCACTGGAAGTGAACTCTGCAAGGAGCTATTACTCCTCAACAAATATTTCATGCACTTTTGGTGGTTAGTGCCATGGAGACTTTCCCAACAATCAGTGTGTCTAAGGGATTAGAAGAAATTATTAGGCCAAAGTATTTTGTTGTTGCTCGCTTTCTCTATCCTTTATGTCACAGTGACTTTGGACATTTTGCTGGGAGACTTAAAGTTCTCCAATTACTCTAATAAGGCCAGTGAGTCATGCAGCTCTCCCACTGCCTGAAGAAAGTGGGGTTTGGATAAGTGCTAATGATGTAAGGCAGGAGACAGGACAAGGTTACAGTGGCTCACCACAGCATGTAGGGATATACACAGACACATTCTGGGGCTGGATGAACATACCTGCTTTGAGGCTTTTACACTTGTAATGTATGGATATTTGGGGATAGAGCACATCCACAAGTCAGGCACAAACATGACTGCTTTTCATCACAGCTGTGTGTGCTTCTCTGTGGCACTCACACTGCTGCTTCTTCTCTTCCTCCAGAAAAAAAAGTTTCCTGAATGCAGCCTCTCCCTAAACCTGTGACAAATCTGAGCTGCCTTTGAAAGATTTGTGTCTTTACAAATGCCTGTGACAACCTGAAGCAGCCAAAGCCAACAGGTGCAGATGCCTGAGCCTCCAAACATCAACAGGCTGTGGCAGGACCAGGGTTTGGTGCAGAGTTTGGCTCCATCACCCAGCTGGGTCCCATCTGAGGGACCTACTGTACAATCAGCCCTAATGCCCTCAAATGAGCATCTCTTGTCCACTTCCCTCAAGGGCTACAGTAATGTTTCTACTCACAGCCACTTGTGAAGACCACTGAAAAATGGCAGCTAATGCTGAAAGCAGGTGCCCACTTATTTAGCAAATTTTCCTGTGGATAGCACTTATGCTCTTGACACTGCAGCTGCTACTAGTTCCTATCTATGTGAATCTTTAAGAATTTCTTTGGATGAGGATTTCTAACATGTCAAAATATGTTTTCTAGCACAACTTAAAAGCCGTTAAATCAGCTAGGTTGAGTTAAATCTTCACAGAAATCTTAGGTTTTAACTTGACCAGGTTCTAATGTGAAAGTTTATATTGTTTGGTTATGTCATGCTTAAATTGTACTAGCTAACATGTTCTCATCAAAGCCATCAACTAAAATATTGGTATCTACATGCTGTCTCAGTTTCTGCCTCTCCTTCCTGACTAGGAAGGTTCCAGGCAAGTTTTATAATTCTGAGCATCATGAGCTGGTGTCAGTGGAAGTTCCTTGACCACAGCATCCAGCTGCTGTAACAAAAAAGTTCTCCGGTTTCTGTGAGCTACCAACACCATCATGGTATCAGCTGTACTCCTCCAGAAAATGGGTTGAGTTGAGAAACCTACAGAACTTACTTCATTATTTTGCTTTATACAATTTTAAAAAATGTTTTTTACTTCCAACCACTGAGGCTTAAAATATTATAAGGACGGAATAAGGAAAAAGTTCTTATTTTTCTTTTAAAAAAAGGAAAAGTATTTTCGGTTTAGAAACACGTAACAGCATGTGTTACACTGGCAGCTACCTTTATTTTGAATATAATGCAAAATTGCAACCTTTTCCTGTCCAATGACTGTTACTGATTATTCCATAACACACAACTAATTTCTTTTAAACTACTGCTGGTCTGTTAGGTACGTTTGGATACCCACATAACTTGTGGTACCCATATATCCATATATTTCACAGCTCACTTATTTACCCCAGTATATATTGCTTTAATTTGAGCTAACACCATTGAAATATATAAAGAATGTCCCTGACACTCAGATGAAAGATTTGACTGAAGCATCACATAAACACGTTGAGCAATCAACACCAACACACAGTTAAAATAGATTCTCTTTTTGCATAGGAGGACATTGCTGCTGACATCTTAAGCCTAATATAACATGAAATTAGCAGAAAACATCAAGAAGGATCCACCTCCAGGTATGTCATCTGTAACAGTGTGTGATCCTATAGATATACTCCATTAACACAGACAAACTTATAGAAAGTATAATATGATCCTTGATGGAGGGACTAACTGTCCACTATCAGATATTCTGATGTCTGTTGAAATATGCTAGTAAGTCTGGCATAAATACAAATTGCCAAGATGACTTATTGATATGCAAAGTTACCATTTTTAATGGGCCTTCAAATACTATATATGCCTCTTGGCTACCTTTGACAATAGGATAGCAGGTAATATCTCTTTTTCTTGACCTTTCTTGCTGAGTACTTTCAAAATCTTTCAGGTGCAGATCAGTACAGCAGGACTAAATCTCTCGGCAATTGTTAAGTCTCTCCTGGACTGTAATGAAGATGAAACTGTACTTTTACTCTGCAGTATGGTCTTTCCCATTCAATACAACTGGGGAAATTAATAAAAAATCAAATTTATTGTAAAATACAGATCTTTCTGGCTTTTAAAGAAGTGTTGCAGAGTAATAAGGACACAAATCATCTTCTCACTCTTATAGGGTCTAAGGAAGAGAGAGACATGATGAGAAGCTTCTATCCTTAAGGTAAAAGGCCCATTTTTAAAATTTTCCTTTGAGCCACTATAGGGCCAGAAAGCATCCCAAAGACAGAGAGACAGAACTATGAACAGAGTAATTTGCTTCCTCAATATTTCTCAAGGGAATTTATCTGTAAATAACAGTTAGAAGTTTTAGGTGATTCTTAGCAAACCATGTACAGCAATCCAATGCAACTTCTAAAGCCATAACAGAAACAAAGTCTGAATGTGAGATTTTTATTTACCTTTATATTGCTCAGGCTGTGTTTCAGCTCTCACAATATCCTCACTGATCCATATTCTGACAACTGTATCAGTTCAGGAAGTACCTTACTCTCCAAACGACATCAAAATACTTGAAAGATCCGTCACAGAAGAAAGTATTCTTTGTAAGACTATTCTTGTCAGAATAGGGTCCTGGGATGATGACTCACTGGGCAGGAATGTGGTGCATTGCTATTATTCATCTACCATTTCATGATACAGACTTTTAAAGTACAGCTCATACTAGACTGTTCTAAATCCTCAGTGCGAAGAAAACTCAAATTAGCTGAAAATTATTCGAGACCTTCAAAGTGCCATGTTAGTTAAAATCAGCAAAAGTAAAGAAAGGAGACATGCAGATAATAAAGCAATCAATAAGACAGCCTGATTGAAAAATGCTTTAGGAATGGTGATGACAAAATAAACTTCATTTTTTAAAAATAATATCTATATGGGCATGCAATATTAATCTAATTGGGTCAAGTATTTTAATTACACTTTACATTGCTAGTATTAAGACTAAACCAAGACTATTTCAAAAATCCATTTTTTGCCAGTTTTTCATATTTCATCTTTCATTTTGATCTGATTCCTTAATACTGCATCAATCATTTGTAGTGGTTGAGATATCCTACTTGCTTATAATTGCAGAATATTTAATCTTTATAAATACTCTCTCTCTCTCTCTCTCTCTTCAAGTTCTGTACTTTGAATATATCCAGAAATTTCAGAAAAAGCTTAGAACGAACAGATCAAAACTGATCTGTGGTACAGTTACCAATAGATTTCTGTTAATGCAAACTCCATTCACTGATTTTTGAAAATAAACATTCAATGATTTTTTTCCATGTTATCAATGTTTGACATGACACTCAAGGATACATTTAAATCAGACACACAGAACTCTTGGACTGATGTAAGAGTGTTAGGTTAAACTCATTTTTTAAAAAAATTATATTTTAATCCCTAAAGGATAAACATTTATCCTCTAAGATACAGGGATAAAGATTTTAATGGCATCTTGCTTTGGGATTCAAAATAAATAAGGCAAAGATGAGTTTCCATCTTCTTAAAACTAAATTACAGAGATTAAAATATATAAACACAAAATGAAGGTATTCCATTTGCATATTATATTTCGCTCTTAAAGTTGATATTGAAGATTAAGGGTCAGCATTTAATCCTCACTATCCTAATCCCTAAAATTACAAAGACAGGCATAAGTGCATGTCTGCTCCACTAAATTACCTTGAAAGAAAGCAAATTCCGGATGAAAAGGGAAGCATATTTATATTATGGTGATTTAAAATCTGTCGCCTAAACACATCTTCTCCCCTCTATCCATTGACCTAAATTGCACACTAAAAGCTTGCTTGTCTGCAAATGGGCAGCTAACACTTTGAGACAATCCAGAGATTCTTCACTTACGCACAACCACGCCAACTATTTTTCTGACTACAATAAACACTGTCTTGTTCATATTTTGCAGAAACAAGAGTCAAGTTACAAACTAGAGGAGTTTCTCTACTTTTCCCAGCCTCATTCCTAGATATAGATAATTCTATAAATTTAAGATTTGGAGAGAAAAATGTATTAATGAAAATTAGTAGGTCAAGCATGCTCTGACTTAAAGTCTAAAGGAACTCTAAGGGGAATTACACCCCAGAGGATACTGTACCACAGACGAAGCAGAATTATAACATAAAATAACCCAAATTTCTAGAGGAAAAAAAAGCTGTAAACCAGTACTGATTATACTCTATTCATCTGTTTCTCTAAAATATTAGCTTTTTCCATAGGTTACTTGGAGCAACTGAAATTAATGATGGAGCTGTCCCTGACTTGAATAGGACAAGGACATCAACCCTCACTGTCTGTTCTGCTGCCTTACCAATATTAAATTGCAGTGGAGAAAAAACCCTCATAGATGAACCACCAAAAATACCAGGATATAAAAGACTAAAAGCAAACTGAAGCTCATAGGATTGTATGCTGTATTTTACATTCAATATTTATCTACTTCCTAATATTGCAGGTTGATAGAAGTGCTGCACCATGTACTGAGGTAAAATATCTATGCTGCACTCAGCCCTTCAGATTTGCCATGAGAATTGTCTGTCTATGTCTATATCAAGATGTTCTAATATTTATTTTTGAAGAATTTTTTTGCAATTTGAGCCATCTAGAAGAGAACTATTTTATCATAATTATCAAAATAAGCAGCTCTGTAATTATAATCATAAAAAGGGCACTACTTTCCTTCTTTTGAAGTTTATTTAACATAATTTTATACTTTAAAGGGAAGAAAAAATCCCTGCAAAAAACCTATCAACAAATAAGGTTTTTTATCTGTAACAGCATTTCTATTACTGGCCATAAGGTTTCTCTCTACTTATCAGAATGTCTGGAGCTACAATGCTATCACTACATATAAGAAAACTGAAAAACATCTCAAGCTTAGTAACTGAATTTGAACTGTGCACATTCCTCCATTACAAGCATATTTTAGAATTATCCCAACAGTTTTGCCACTAATTTTCATCAAAAAACCTC
The DNA here is from genome assembly GCA_013399835.1 of Leptocoma aspasia. Taxonomy (NCBI): domain Eukaryota; kingdom Metazoa; phylum Chordata; class Aves; order Passeriformes; family Nectariniidae; genus Leptocoma; species Leptocoma aspasia. The sequence goes on from VXAX01005707.1 coordinate 965,676, forward strand.
AAACAAAAACCCTTTATAAAAGGTTCAGTCATCTCAAGAAAAAAAACCTCCACACAACAAATGCTGCTGTGATTTTCAGTATTTCAGAGCCAAACCCCTGCTGCTTGGTCATGATAGTTATAAAAGCACACTAATGAAAGCAGCAAAATTTATAATTAATTTTAATTCTGATGAAACCATACTGCTCTAATCAACTGCCTATCAAACGTCGGTGCAAATTACACTAACAAAAATAATTATTACGACAGGTTGCCAGAATAAAATTTTCCATATACTCCATCTGCATAGAGAATGCCTGTGTGGGAATTGCTTTTAATGAACAACAAATTACAATTACTAAACTAAATGAACCATCTGCCTTTTTTGTTTGTTTTCACAGTCTCACTAGTACAGGGTGCACTGTCAGCTTAATTGCCATTCAAAATGGCAGACTGACCTATCACCAGACTTTCAAGTCCACAACATTTTAACTGAAAAGCCATAGCAAATGTTTTTAATTTTATGAAGAGGACAAGTATGTTTTATAAATATATTCTAAATATAAAAGGCCAGTGTTTAAATAATAATAATAAGGTACATGCCTATTTCAGACTAGAGGGCTTGTATGACTAAATATCTCTAAACCCTAAATTAGCACATGAAGTATTCATGCACCAATACTAATAGAAACAAGTCTTGATATGCTTTATTAACAACTTTATTTAAGAAAATGTTCTGTCTCTAGTCTTTAATAAGTGACCACCGTTTTTCAAAGGGGCACACATGAGGACTTGTAGCAATGGCATCTATTAATAAACTTTTACCAAGCGTGTTTCAAGTGCTTATTTGGATATGTCTTCTGGCATTTCTATTAACCAAAACAAAAAAAAAAAAAAAAAAGGAAGGAAAACCAGTGTCTTATTTGCACATGTCTCACATCAGCTGAGCCTTCCTTGCTGAGTTTTTGGGGACCACGATACTGTGTAACAGTTGGAAGATAAACTCTTAATAACAATCACGGAGGGGAAAAGAATCTGACCTGGATGAGCCCTTAAAAAAAAGAAACTCCACTTACTACTACTACATAGCATAAGAGCGGTAGTTGAGGAGAGACATTTTATTTCATTATATTATTACTTATATAGTGGCTACATCAGCCCTATTTTCTAAAAGCCTGGCTCATCGCTTATTATTAAAAAAATTAAAATAGTTCTGAAAATAACCCTTTTCTATTGAAGGGGATGAGCTTCAAGCCTTTGAGACAAAAGCTTCCTCTTTGTCTGAAGTACTGAAATCTTTCAAGCAAAACCTAAAAGTTCCACTGCTATAGAAGAGAAAAAAATAATGAATAAAAGGAAAAAACCTACACAACAAACCAAAACGAAGTAACCAAACTCTAAGACTGTCTCAGTATCCTCTGAATCTCTCATTTCTCTGAGACTGTCTCCAAATGCCACTGTGTTATTTCAGGTTTGGATCCCCAACTCAAAGGACAGTTGTAAAAAGGAGAGAGTTAGGAAGATGCTTGTTTGTTCCAAACAGCTGTGGTTCAGATCTTTGGGAAAGTGATCAATAAATGCAAACACTATTTTATGTTCTGTTTTTAATGTCACTTATACGTTTATTTTTAATTTATTCTAGGCTCTTGTGACAATGTATAAGACAAAGGAAAAAAAGTGACTAAGAGGATGGGCATCTCACTTCTAAGTATATTAAATCATTTAATGACCCATATATACAAAGTGATGCAAAGCAAAATCAACTTCTATTTCCAGAGCTCCATGAAGCTGGATAAGTGAAGGTGGCTTAAAATCATTCCTGTTTTAGGTCAATGTTATTTATCATTGTCCATACTTGGAGCTACTACACATTGCTTCAAAATACTAGATTTAGCTGGTCTGCATGCCAGTGCCCACTCACATACCCATGTCTGATTTGGAGATTAAAATAATCCTTATCCCCTCCCCCTTCTACACACCTCTGGTTAAGACTAGAAATAACAAAGAAAAATCTGATTCCTCTGCTAGGATATTTGATTTTAGAAGGTGCATTACAGCGATTACATTACACTGTTACTACAATTAATATTTACAATCACTAACTTGTAATACCACTATTACTAACTACGGTCCTTTGCAGAGATATGTGAAGAAGATATGTTAAAAATCTATTAAATGTTAGTTCATTCACTGAACAGTATTAATAAAACTGTTTCATTCTCGTTTTCACTTTGCTGTAGTCTTGTTTCTCTTGCTACTTGGACTTTATTTGAAGAAGCTTTTATTTGAAAGCCTTTGACTGACTTCCACATTGGTTTACCTTCCAGGGTCTGCCTGGTATTGTTTGGGGTAACATTTTTTCCTCTGTAGTTCTTACCATCACAGCCTGGATGTCTGGAAAAAATCACATCTCAATTTTCTCTTTGAGGTCTTTCCTCAAATAATCAATGTATTTTCTTTCTTTCTACCAGAAGAAGCTTTCCTCTTCTTTTGGGTCAAGCAAAACCTTTCCCTCCTACAGCTTTTCTTCTAGTCCCACTGACATACTAAAGTCTGTGAATTCTCCAATACATTATTAATACTCTGCAGGGAAAGAGAAAACAGGGAAATGTGAAAAATACCATGCTGAACAACATGCCTCTCCCTAAAGAAGACTGATCCCTCTATTGCAACTCAAATCTTCTGCTCTCCCACACTCTCTTGGTATTACAGAAAACACTGGTGCTTCCTAGCAGAGAGCCCAAGTGCATGCCCTGTCATCTCCCAGCCCTGTATCGGGACAAATTCCTGCAGAGCACTAGGTTACCTCTGCTTCCCCTATTCCATTTAAGACCTGGGTTCCACACACAGATTGACTGGCCGTGGTTGGAGAGTTGCTGTGTCAAGATCCAGACTATCCACAGTGTCAAGATCCAGCTATCAGCACACAGCCTTCCTAGGCCTGGATTGTTTATTCTGCTCATAACGTTCACAACAGTGGAGTTTGTCTGCCTAATCCTTGCTTGGAGCAGAGTGTACAGAACAATTAATAACAGCTAGCACACAGAGGTAACATTACTGTGATGCCTGCAAAACTGCTGTGAAAAACAGTAACCTGAGTCAAGTCCTATCTCACATGGTGCCACGTGGATTCTGCAGAGCTAGCTGTCACAGGAGCCAGGCTGCAGATGCTTCATCCTCTTCTAAGAGGTGGAATAAAATCATGCTTCCTAGAAACATGGAGAGATCTTGTGTGGTACTGAATCATAACTGGTCTTAGAATGATCCAAGAGTTTCCAATAATCATCTAAATTTAAAAAAATATATTCAAAGCCTGTATCTTTACATGCTGTACTGAGGATATCAAATTATCTATGGAGTAATGCTGATGAATTACTACTCAAATGCAAATCCACAGTCCACGAATGCTCATCTGAAGACAAACTGTTTGTCATGCTCTTCAAGCAGAAACAAATTAATTAGTTGTCAAATGGCCCTTTCTGTCTATTGTTTGTACTTCCAAATTAAATAAATGAAACACTAATTATGACACAGACACTCCTCTCCCACGCTGGGTGATAAGCTGACAAAGAAAAACAAAATAACCCAGACACGCAGATTCACTTGTTTACTGTTGGAGTAGTACCTTTCCTTAGTGAGAGTAAAATTGTGAACAGAAAGGCATCTTATTTACATTTGAAACACTCAGTTCTCGTAATCATTTTTGAAGTCTAATGTCGTCCTCTGAGAACAGTCACTGAGGGAGACAGAGAGATGGAAACACAGGAGCAACACTATGAATCATCCCCTTGGCCCAGGTGTTCTGACATGCTCTCCTTGCAAACAGCTAATGTCAGATCCACAAAAAAGCAGGGTACAAATACAAGCCCTTAGAGAGCCTAAATGAATGTGCAGTGTGACGAGGGATCCTTGTCTGACCCTGGAAGACAGTCTGTTTATATCCTGACTTTAACAATAATAACAGAGAACTAAACGTTCTTGTATCTTTTTGTTTTAGCCCACATAATCAGAAACATCATTAATGTTCATGCCCTTATCCTTCTTAAAAATCCTGATAAACTGTTTATCCGGATAACCCCCCATTGCAGCAGTGAATTTCACAGGCTGATTATTTACTGCAGAAAAAAAAGAGTAGCTCTGAGTTTCACTGAATGCCACCTCCCTCTCCTACTACAGTGTCAAGTAAAGGGAGCACATGGCTGGGTTTCACTCTCTCCTTCATCATTTTATATACAGCCCTAAGCCATACCACCTTGTGCTGTGATCCCTTCAGATCTCGCAGGCTAAAGCAGGGTCAGAACTCGGAGGGGAGATCTCCAAGGAAAACACCAGTGCTACAAAATAGAGTTTTGGTAATTCATTGATGGTGCTCTCTGTCTAAATTAGTAATGAGTCAGTGCCCTAGCTTGGTGTTTAGCAGCACCGTCCTGTTAGGAAATGTTTCCTTTTGGTTGAAACAAAGAACAGATTTCACAACTGCTTGTACTTAATAAAGTTATTAAGTACGTGGCACATTTTTTTCAAAGGAGGAAGAGTGTTAAGACAAATGTCTTGGCCAAATTTCAACTTGTAATTATGTTTTGCCTACCTACAGGCAATTCCCTGTGCAGTTTCACTTGAACACGGCTTTTTTTTCTTTTTTTTCCCCTGCCTTGAAAATACTTGCAGTGCGATGCTGCTGCACACAGTTGAACAGGAGCTTTCTTCCATTCTACCAGTATGTACATGAAGATGGCCCTATATGCACTTAGGCTAACACAGAATGAAGGAGCACTGAATTTAATTAACATTGTTAAAACATTTTGAAAGCCTCTGAATAAAGGCTTTACAGAACTGTAAAGTATTACCATGGTTTCTACAGTCTATTTATTTAGACTTAATAAGATTCCCTTCACACACACACACACACACACACACACACACACACACACACAACCTTTTTTTGCTTTGCTAAGTAAATGCACATTAATAAATAGTAGTGTTACCCAAGCCATCAAAATTTATTTTCATCTAAGAACAAACTCTCCCAACATGGCCACCCTGTAGTCCCTTTACCCTCTAAGAAACTGAAGGGCAAGTGCAACTTAAAAATTGGTGGAATGATCAAAAATTGAAGTTTTTGATCAAGAAAATGAGAAAGCAGATTCTTCATTTGACAACTACTCTCTGAAAATACAAGCTTTCAGTATCTTTTGAGATTTAGCCCAAGGCACTGTTAGCTGATCTGAATTATGTATATGAAGTGAGGTTTTCAGAGAGAATTGGGGTCTGACTCATTTCAGTCTTTATAGGTTGAAACAGTGAAAACTGCAACTAGAGGCAAGTTGAGAGAGTTGGAACAGAGCTGAAACTGCATCTGCAAAATACTTGCTGTCAGAAAAACTGGCTGATGGATAGACAGCTATATTCCTAGCAGCTCAAATCTCATTGAACTTTACAGGTTTACCTCTCTTTTCTCAGCAAATCTGATGGTGGCAATCTGTAGGCCACTAAGTTCTACAAGTTCTGCATTTAGATTTAAAGCAGGAGAGATTAAAGATGGAGAGATGGAAAATACTGGCTATATTCATCTGAAATTCTTGAATTAGTTCCTTCCATGCCCCACCTCTTGGCTGTTTGCTTTCCATGAATGTCTCCGTACTAAATCTGCTGACCTAAGCAGGGAATTTGTTTCAGAAACAGCTATGTTTAAACACATACTGCAGAATATCCAGGGAAAACACATTCTGAATGTGTAAACCTAGCATTCATGAAACAGCCCATTTCTAACGGTACATTTGCAATCAATCAGGGAACAGAAATATACCAGGTGTCAAACCAAAATTAACCAACAAAGCACAAAAGTTTAAATGTATTAAATATTGCAACTGACTCTAGGTTTCAGCAGCAGCAGGACTGGGCACAGTTTTTGGAAGATATTTCTAAGACAAAAAAACTTGAGAGAAACCAATTTGAAGGAGAAGCAACATCTATCCATTTAGCGACCAGCCACACATATACATAGAAATTTCCAAGGGATGCTTATCACTCCTTGGGTTACCTCAGGAGCCAAATGCAGAATCAGCACAGCTTATGAGTGTGGGACAGCTATGTGGTGCTGCCTTGGCCATTCCTACCACCTATGCATCCCACCAGCAGGACCTCAGTTTACAACACAGCTCTTATATCCAAACGCCAAGGCTGGCAAGATATGGAGTCAAACAATGGATTTTGCCATCCAAGTCTAATGATATTGCTGTGGAGATGAAAATCATTTGCATCATGGAGACACCCACACCTCAAGCAAAGATGATTCTCCCGTAATGGCCTTGGGCATATGTTAATCAAGAAGGGTGACTGACTAGAGCTCAGCAATACTCCACGTGGGAGCACATGAGTGAACCACTGGGCTGATGAAAAACCACCCCAAACTACCCCCACTCCTGAATCCTCCTGCAAAAAAAGAATGGAATCACTCAAGAGTAACTTCATTTATTGCTCTCACGGCCTTCAGCTATTCATCAATACCACTTTATCATCATATGTATCAAGAGTATCCAACAGATCTACAATAATAGGCATGCTTTAATAGTGTCTAAAGGGTAAAGAACTGCCCTGATGCCTCTGTCATCAAGTGCAGCTAGTAGCACTGATTCTGCCTGTCATCTTGCCTTTAAATATAGCAATTCCACATGCAGGTGTATTGAAGTGGCAGTAGTTTCACCAAATGATGCCTTAATGTGCATATTCAGTCAGTCCTAATTTGACTCTATCTTCTGCTAAGAGAGTAGGTTAGAGTTCCTAAGTCAAACCCTCCATGATTTTTCACTGTAATTGACATCAAATATTCTAAAACATATACATATATTCATTTCAATAATCAGTACAATTAGTTGTGCACATAAATATTTAATGAGCCTTTGAACTAAAGGTTCAACAGTTTAAGAGACTGGTAATAGGGAACAATATTTATTTCATTGGCGGGTTTTAGGATCCTGAAAATAAAGGAAAGAAAATATCTGTTCCTTCTTATTGCTAGTATAGAGTTATTCCCTGTAGTGATTTGACCAGATTAAAAATCAGTATTTAAATAGAAGTCAGTAGTTCAAAAGACTAGTCCAAATCTGGAGTGATTACAATGCTTTTGCTCACCAACTGTCTCATGGTCCATCAGAAATGCTCTGGCGCTCTTACTGTTTTTAGCTCAGGGCATAAGTCACCATAAGTCAGTATTGCCCATTGTCGCTATAATCAAAAAAGCCTGGAAATGATAGCTCAGGTATCACTACCCCTCCTATTTACCACAGGACCATGCTTGCATTCAAGTCATTATGCTGCGAGATCCTGCACTGAGGCTCTGTAGTTAGCAGATATCACTTGTCTGCCCTTTCAATGCAGCATTGAGAACTAAAATTCATTCAAACAATTTTTTAAAAGCAATGCACAAATTGAGGCCAACCTGTTTAAAGACACGTTGAACTGCAAAAGGCACCTGAACATTAGAATTAAAATAAACTCTGAGGATTTATGCTATAGGAGTTAAGCTTATTTCAATGTGAATTTTACACTTTGATCACCAAGCAAAACTGAATTCTTTAAAACACATAGATAAGTTTTGATATGCATCTACCATTGTTTGTTATAATGTTTTATTATTTATAGCAGCATAAACCACATGAGTTCCCAAAGGGTTAATACAACTAGATGACTGAAATTCATGAGCATAATCCTAAACAAGTGAGTTGAAGTTCTATCAGGTCTATTTCATAGCATCAGGGATTACTGCTAGCAGTCTAATCCTACTGAGCCTAAGGGAGGTACGTTGTATTGTATTTGAAATCCTGGCCAGGAAAGAACGGAAGGTTAAATGGGTGCCTTGCTCTGTAATCAAATATCACAGGCACTACTTATCTATTCAATGAACAACTAACGTAGAAAATCAATTAGGAAACAAATAGCTTCTTCTTTTGATTTTTTTTTACCTAACAAAAAGAGAGAGTGAAGAGTAAATGTTTTTATAATACATGTGTAATGAAACTATATCATATTATAAAATAATCTATACATAGACTGGCAAACATTAACCAGAAGGTACAAAACATCCCATAGCAACTGCTGGTGTTTTAATGCTATTTCTTTAAGCACTAGGGCTATTTTCAAGGCTAGCGTGTATTCAAACTCTGGCAATTGAGCGTCTTCTGAGCATATAAAGCAGCACACAGAAACTACTCATACAAAAATATTAACTGACTGCAGATAATTGGACTGTGCTCAAATGAAATCACAAATACATATCCGGTTGTTTGTAACTGAACATCTTAAATTATGTATCAGCTGTGAAGAGCATTTCTTCAGCTGTGCATCATCTTTTGTTCACTTGGTTAAAATCCCAGGAGTACTGAAAAAGGCTGAAGCTCCTGCTGGTCTTTGTTCCCAGCAGGGAGAACTCCCTTTTGGTGGTCTTGAGGTTAACCCCCTACCCGCCTCCCCCCCCCCATACCTGTCATTCTGAATAGACTTCACAGTCTGTGCACACAGACAAACAGCCTGACCTGGCCAGCTAGCTTGACCCCTGGGCAGGAAGAAGATCACATCTGGTTATTAATATTGGGACATTAAAAAAATGTAATCTTCAAGGCACTTGGAGAAGCAGGCTGGCAATTATACAGTATGTACGGGATGTCAGTCAGGGAGCACGTTAGCCTGATATTATGTCCGAGAACACTAAAACGTTCATTTTGCTCTGATGAGGGGTTTCAAATACAGTCTGCTTCTGTATCTCTGAAAGCTGGCAAGAGAAGTTTGCCCAAAGCACTTAAGGCTCCAGATTATCTGTTCTTACACTTCCCAATTTTTAGTCTGTTTTACACAGTTTTATAATGTAAAACATTTGTAGCTGAAAATTGATGCAACTAGGAAAAAGATCTCATGTGATTTTATAGTAGAGAAAGGCAACTGATAAAGGGAACAAAACCTCTCAAAATTACAGTTGTGAAAAACATGCTCCCATTACATTCTCTGAGTATTTTACCTCTATCCAGATTTTTTAGTTTGCTCATTCTAGGCATCTGCATAGTAGACAGTTTAAACACAGTTCATGTAATTGGCTAAAATATACATAAATACATTTGTACATGCTTGTGATATATATTATATACAGATGTATTTATACAAAGCTTTATATAGCACAGATTTAAGTGTCACGTGTGACATCTTAGTTCCACCAAGTTCAATGGAAAATATACCATTCGCTGGAGTTGGGAAAAAAATTAACCCTACCTAAACAACAACACACTCCCACCAGGATATGTACTGTGAATATCAAAGCCCTGGTTTGACCCCTTTATATAACCAGATAATTATTCATATGTGGCCCCAGTGGTTATACCTAAAAAAGAATGAAACACCATGGTCTGGAACTATTATATGTCATGTGTTTTATCCCAGCCTTATTGATGCCACATGGAAGATTTTATATTGTCAATATGAACCCAGCATTTTTCACAAAGGGCACTCCGACTGCTCAAGGAACACTTCTACACCTGTCATGTGAAAGGTAGAGGAGCATGGACTTCAGAGAATTCTCAACTGAGTCCTAGATGACACTGTCAACAAAATCCCTGTGCTTGAAACAAGACCTAAAATTTTATCCAAGAGTAATTATTGTTAATGCTTCCAGCCCAGTTAGCTTAAATCAGCTGTCGGTTTTGCTGCAAACCACCATCAAGACTTTTTCCCTGCTTTCAGACAAAAAAATTTCCTTTCAGATTACATTAGGGCAACACCCAGGATGGGCCTTTTACCAGTAATGTGTTAATCTTATGATCTTTGAGTTTGAAAAAGGAGCTTCATAGCATTGGAGGTGGGAAGTTTCCAGCTTTTCAACAGAATGCTGGCACGTGTTTTTAGCTCTGATAGGCTTTGAGAAGTCAGACCTTCAAACTGAAATGCTACTACGTATGGAAAAGCTATTACAGGAAAAATGTAAGACATTTCTAAAATATATTAGTCACAAAGTTACAGCAGTGTTTTTCCCCTTTAATTTTACTGGGGTTGGTACACCCAGCCATATGAAAAAAGAGTATTGAGAGAGTTAGAGAGCACCCTACAAATTTCTAACATATTTCTCCTAATGCAGAATTTACTGGAGGTTCAAAATGCATGATAGCTTCTTGTGGGATATTCAGCAGACCATTTTTCTCTCTTTATTACTTGAAACAAGACAGCCAACTCAAGCTCAAGACAATTAAATTTTTATCCCAATCATCCCAGATAAATAGAAATGTACGTAACAATGCACATGACAATGTACATAAACACATTCATGCACAAGAGAAAGTGGAAAAGAAAGTTATTGCAGAAAAGGAGAAATATATAAAGGGGTCTAGGGCTTGGCAAAAGTGAAATTGGGCTAAGTGCTGCAGAAATCTAGGTGCAAATGGCACTGTGAAAAACAGACACTTAGAGATGTTGGTAGAGAAGGAAGAAGAATGTGGTGAGGTTGTAAAAAATGGCTGTGTGTGCAACTGAGGCTGCAAAGAGTAAACCACAAGGCAAGGATGACACTATGCACACTCCTGAGGGAGCTGGCATTTTGGAGTGAAATTCCAAGCTTCAGGCAAGAGAGGAAATGTTTCTGACAGGTTGGGGCCTTTTAGGGTGGAGGCTTTCTGGTTTTAAATTGCAGCTGCTTGAAAAATGCTCACAAATGTGGAATAATTTAGGAGGAGAAATGGGCTATAAATGAGGTGTCCTAGTGTGTATGCTCACCCACAAAGTATGTAATGGTTATCAATACCCAGTAACCCGGTTTGATCTGTAAGAGATGTTTAGGAGGTGGATTTCACTGTATCAACTCACACTCTGTATCAAACAGGCAAACTGCTTCCATGAGAGGGAAAACAGTCCCAAATTCACATCCTCTCCTCTTTTACACATCCTTATTGCAGAGCAGTCTCTCTGACTCTGCCTTTGTGATTAGCCTTTTATCTAGAGCTCCAGAAACAAATGGGAAAGCCCTAGAAATAAACTTTGCGAGAAAAACAGGAACAGTAACCATCAATTTCAGCAAGAAATTACCCAAATAACAGGACTTTTTGAACTGGATAATTTCTCACAGTAGTGACAAACCACAGTAGTCAAACCACAGGAGAGTCATGTCCCAGTCAATTGACAGAGTTAGGAAACATTGCCGTTTTGGAAAACTTCTCTATCCTTGGAGTAATATTACTGAGATCAGCAATACTGCAACAAAGATGGATTTAGCCTACATTCTTCCTGTCTCTTTCCTCTCATCACCATTTTAATAGGAAACAAACAATGTTTTTAAAGCTTCAAACAAATTCTGCAGAGGACAAAAACTAGCAAAACCCTTGTATTTTTCCTGAATCTTTACAAATATTTAGACTTTTGCTTAACAGTATGATCTATCTCATACTAAAGAAATTTCACAGACTCTGCTCATGCCACTGGCAGCTGAGAGTCTTATCTTTGTGGCATAGTGAGGAAATAATCCTCACCAAAAACTAAATGCTGGGTGAAAAGTCGGGGGATGGGATGCGTGAATGACAGCCTTGTGCATGTTTCAGCACTGAAAAAGGACAACTGGTGCTCGGAAAGAACTGTGGTAGTTCATCAAGCCCAGAACACACTGACACAGCCTAGAAAGGCTCCCTGCAAGGTGAGCACAAGAAAAATGAAACCTACCTGAGCAGGGGATCAAAACATAGGACTGCAGTCAGACCCTACAGCTTGTGACAGCAGCCACTGCCTTTCTGCAGCAGATAAAAAGTTTTCTGCAGTCACCAGCATCCCCTTGAGCCGGCTCTGCCTGGGAGCTCCCCAGGTCTCCCTGCGCAGCAGGGATTCCACTCTCATGGCAGACACACTTACAGTACTCCAGCTACTGCCCTTATTTCTCCTGCCACATCTCCTGCGTGCTGTGTGCTGGGAAGGACAGGGCACACACAGCTGGCTCCCTGCCGGCACGGGACTCCCTGACACAAGCAGAATAGCTCTGTCCTCCCCCACGGCAGGGAACTCGCATCAGATCTCCAGTTTCTCTTTTGCCCCATTAATGGCAGAAAGGGAGCTGAGCCAAAATTAGAGAGGGCTGCCCTGTGACTGTGTGTTTGTCATACATTTCCTTATTTCAAGTTTTCTCCAATGACTAATAGCCTCTTTAAGAGTTCCAAACAAAAGTAAGCTATTCTAAGATGGAAATTGCTGGACATAGTGAGAAACATTTAGAAGCATTTCTTTTTATGGGGGCATAGGAAATAAAAAAGGAAAAAAACCCTCAACATTTATATACTTAAACTTCTCCAAAAAAGGGAGGGAGAAGACTGTAAAGCATTTCAAACCTAATTTTGTGAAAAAAGTATTCAGTGATCTGCTGCCAAGATAAGTGCCTCTTTGCTTTAACTAATTAGCACTATTACAGGGTTCAGTAGTGACATTTCAGCAGTAATTGATCCTCTGATGCAATTTTTGTGTATTTCAAACTAGCCAATACATCCAGCCACGAAGGCTGTGCAAGGATGGAGGCTGGCAGTCGGCACAGAGGTGCCAGTCACTCATGAGCATGACCTTGGATCCTGGGATGCTAAACAGATGCTGCCAGGAGAAGCCACTAGGACTCAGTATTCTCGAAAATCACATCCCTCATCCCTCCACTTTCAGCACTTTCTACTGGCAGGTAGCATAGCTAATTTAAATTCAGGTATTGACTGTCCTGAACTAGTGTTTATATACAGTCACACATGGAATTTGAACTTCCTGGCTTGCTCTGAAATTAGTATTTCATTTCAAATTTTGTGCTGACCTGGTGGGGAGGGAATTTGGCATCATATTTTCAGATTACTTCACACTACATACAGGGTAACATAGTTACTATGTATTTCTTTCTCTTCTAAACCCTAATGTGAAAGGTTTTAATGTCAAGCAGCATGAAGGCCAGAACAATCTAAAAGTCAACATAGCTCCCACAGTATGAGTTCAACCACAACAGACATCCCATCTGTTTTTCATGGTATACCTTAATAACAATCAATAATACATTAAAGTTAGCACCCACCAGTATGAAAAGAGCACACTACAAAGAGTCAATTGCAGTTATGCCTCAGCCTTGTAGTCCACATGCAGAAAGAGCATCTTCTAATTTGCATCAGTAAATAAATATCTGGGGTAAATATTTGCAGATAGATGGTTAATTAGCTATTTCTGTTCTTCAGGCTCAGCAAAGAGTTAACTGCCCACAGACATTTGCACCTCAAGCCCCTAGGTACAGCAATACACGTGGGAAAGCAACAAGAGGCAGGCAATGTGAAGAGACAGGCAATGAGACATGGGAGCAAGGAGCTGCTTCTTTCTCTCACTCTCCTAATATTAGGGGGAATTTAATTACTCCATGGGTTAATTCAGAGCTAGAGTTTTTTTTCCACTCAGCTGGCTATGCAGAAGCAGCCTAACCATGTAATGTAGGCACTTAACAGAGGGGCAAAAAACTAAACTGACAGAGGCAGAAAACAAGCTAGATGAACGAACAGGGCATTTAACAGAGCAAAAGTTACCTCTGTGTCTTCTAACTGCAAACTAGGACTGATCCTGCAGAAGTCATAAATGAAGTCCTGACAGTAAAGACCAGCCAAAGAACTGTGAGAAATGCCAGATACTTTTAAAGTTAGCTGAGCATGCAGAAGAAACTCATTATTGACAGATAAATCCAAGAAAATGTATATTAGCAGGAATATTTCAAACCAATCAAACATTTTACTAGTGTCTAAGTTAAATGTAGCCACTCTAGGACACTTCAGCATCAGTTTGAAGGGGGGGGGCGTGGGAAGAAGCATGTAATGAAAGGCAACATATTTCCAGCACAGACTGCAATAGGATTTGTTTAAAGCAGATTATATTTTTGGATGCACCAGGCATAGTAGACTAAGATCATACAGTTCCACTGAGAACAGTGTGTTCAGTTCTGAAATATCTGTGTATCTCCAGAAAAATTTAACACTGGTAAAAGGAGTTCCGAGATCAGTGATGGGATTAGCAGAAATGTGGAAAAACTTCCACTAAAAGCAAGAGTGAATGGATTGAAATTTTTTGTGTAAATAAAAGAGAGGCATGATAAAAAGACCATAAAGTAATCATAAAGATTATTGTGAAGTTATGAAGGTTATGTGAAAGATCATAAAGCAAGTAAGAACACATGACCTTTTTCATTCTATTACCAGATGAATAAAAACAAACAAAACTTAATAAATTAATGACAGAAAAATTTAAAAGCTGAAAAAATATTTGTATGCAGGTTAAATTAACCTGTGGAACTCCTTCCCACTGCATGTGATTGAGCCAGAAGTTCACTTTATAAACTGATTTGATGTTTCTATACCTATAAGACTACCCAAAGACAACTTTGGGGGGGGAAAAAATATATACTTGAATTTGTATGATGCTAATTCATGGCAAAGTATAGAGGACATATGAAAAGAACAAGAATTTTCCTGTATAAGGAACATTATTTTATATTTGCCCGTGAAATTTTTTTTTTTTTTTTTTTTGGTCTGCTTTGCTCTCAGAAGCAATTGTTGTTAGGCAGTCTGTAGCAAAGAGATTAGATAAGGTGGACTAATGGTATAATTTGCTGTGATAGGACAATGATTGCATACTTGGCCTATTAATGTGTTGTTGCTTTTAAAATAACATTCTCTTCTGTTATGGACAGCCACTGCAAGAAATGTACTTAACTAACTTTATTTGCAATAGAGTATTTTTCATTAAGACAGGTTGGAAAGATATCTCATGATTAAGTGACTTAGAAAGAGCTCCAAAAAAAAAAGAAATATTCTTTACACTCAGACCAAATCCTGATAATTTCAGCCCTAAAACTGTGTATAAGAAAATGATAAGTAACTGGGAGAAGGAAATTAGAAGAAAAATGGAAATCCAACCTTTACAACAGCAGCACCTTTGTACAGCATTATAGAAGATGACAGTAGCAGCCTGGGGTATGTATGGACACACATAGATTTAAATCCTGTTCATGCTCCTGGGAAGTGCACACTTTTATAAGCACACACACCTGCCTTTTGGTTAGTGCCCACTGCACCCCCTGTGCAAGAAACCCAGCCTCAAACCACTGTGACCTCCTCCCTAACACGACTGTTGGACAACTGTCCCTCTGAGCTCTTGTGAGCGTGAACAGCTTCAGACTCCACCTCTAATTCTTCCAATACTTGAATTCATCCTTCCCAACTACAGACACTCTATTAAGCCCATGGAAAAATAAATATATGCAGAAAGAAAGACATACATATGTGAAGGACTTGTTATGCTTAATTATAATTCTATGAGGACCATTTAGACTGTCAGATGTACTACAGTCCAACCTCTCACTCACCTCTGCTTGATTAGAGACACATCATTGTTTTGTTTTTTTTTTTCCCAAAGCCATGCTCTGTTTCCCAGTACAGACAGTATTGACCTTACCTTCTAAATCTATTAGGACAAACAACTACTAGAAGTAAAGAAAAGACATTTGTTTAGTTCCTGTTGTGGACACATGAGGCATAAAACCTTTGTATCTGGAGAGCACAAAAGCTGAGCGAACTGGGATATAGGCTCTCTGTAGCATGAGATTTCAGAGTCTCCTTTTATTGATTACCAGCTCAACTCTTCCTTATCATAAAAATTGTTACTTACACAGAACTCTTCAAAACCAGCATAGCTCTTCTACTTTGTATGCCCCAAAATGCTTTGGGTAAACCATATCATCTGTTTGATGATTTTGAGGTAGCTGAGGCCACAGAATTTGAGCTGCTTAGTGAAAAACTCATGAAATAAAAGAAAAGAAATACCCTAGCAAGACTTCTTGGATCCAGGCCCTACATGTAACATGCTGAGTCAGAAATGATCCCACAAACCTATTTTTGTTTTTTGAGAAATAAAAAAAAGACAATACAAAAAGGAAAAAAAAAAAATCAAAGTGACTACCGAGTGTCTGAGTAAGGATTTGCTCTTTCTCAAAAATACCTGTAAGCAGTCCTAATGACTAGCTATAAAGATTTTCCTTCCTTGAGTTCTGTAAGTCACAGAAATTCAAGTGAAGATATTGCTGAAACCTGACACACTACAAAACACACCAGTGGAAACAGGAATAGAGAGACAGAGCACACTGACAGCATATCCAATTCATCATGACCTATGAGACTACCTTAGTAAATCAAAAAGTGACAAAGGATATCCACAGTCTAGGTACAACACCTATTACTGAGATGCATCTGCAACAGGGTTAGACCCAGGGGACTAACAATACAGCAGTACTTTCAAATCTCCCCAAACTCTAGGACAGAAATTTGGTAAAATTAGTCCTAAACCATTTTCTGTGGCCTGTGATCTTTGTCATCTGAGAGCTGACTTCAGAAGATCCTGTCCTGACATATCCCAGGATTCCAGCTTCCTGCTGGGTCAAGATTTTGAGTCACAGAAGTTCCTGAACAAATAAGGACAAAAGGTTTTCAGAAACACTTGCAGTTTGGACTCATTTTTTTCCACCAGCTTTATTCTTCCTAATTTCCAGTCATTCATTAGCTGCTTACATATCTTCAAATGCCAAAGGGTGTTTCCAAAATAGTAACATCTAGATATTAAAGCTGTCTCATTTCAGTAGTAAAGCAAGCTTTTTTCCATGCTCTCATCACTAGAACAAAAAGAACAAGAATACCAAGATGCTCCTTAGACTTTGTTTCATTGTTCTTGTTGTAAAAATATCAAGTTTCTGGTCATTCACAAGGTGTTTATTCAATTAGAGAATGTTAGTATTTCTTTCCTCAATCTATTTCCCATGGAGCAAGTTTTTGTCTAGGTTACAGAGAAAATATGAACATTGTCTGAATGGTATGAAGCCGTGCCAGGGGAAGTTCAGCTTGGACAGTAGGGAGAGGTTCTTTACTGAGAGGGTGGCTGGTCATTGGAACAGGTTTCTCAGTGAAGTGGTCACAGCACCAATCCTGTCAGAGGTCAAGGAGCATGTGGATGATACTCTTAGTCATGCAGTTTAGTTTTAGGTGTCTTGCAAGGAGCAGGAAGTTTGATTCAATAATCCTTATCAGTCCCAACACCAGACATTCTGATTCTATGATTCTGTGAATAGGAAGTGCCCTTCCTTCTCCTTTACCATTAGGACCCAGAGTTTTGAATTTAGGATAAGGATAATATCAATCATAGCTATTATGATACTTGAGCCACTTGAAACATTTTAGGATTTTCCATGGAAAACATCTTCCTTTTTAATAAAGTTGTTTGGAGACAACTGACCTCCCCCACCCAAGAACTGCTATAGGTCCAAACACAAGCTTAGGATGCCAATGCAAAAATTCTGTATTTGTTAAACAACTAAAATCAAGAGATGTAGACCTTTGGAATTGCCTGATAAAGTTCTGGAAAGAAGAGTTTTCACTGTTGGCCTTTGTTTCAAAAGGGTCATCTTGAACTTTCTCTAAAAGTAATTTAGTTTTCTGTTAAAGGTTGGGGTACAAACTATCCCAGAACAGCAGATTCTGTGCCATCTTTACAGGTAAAGGTAGCTCTATGGCTCTTTTCTCCAGGAGCACTGCAAGGAAGTAGTGCATGTTCTTGATTTTTGAGAGAGTTTCATGGGAGAGCAGGGACTTCAAAGAAATAGCCTCTTTGGGCAGAACACTGAATACTTTCCTTATATGCTAGGATTCCTGCACACAATCCAACAATAAATCAGTAGTTATACAGTATTTTACATGTTACATGCATTTTACACATGTGAATCATGTGAGGAGCATGGTTTGATGCTATCAATGGTTTGATAACAATTTTAAATAGAAAAAAAAATCACATTTTTTGTTCGGCAACACTGGTGGTCAAACATCCGCTCTTGGAATGAGGTTAGTGTGTTACTATCCATAGCTCCCATTAGCAATATATTTCCTACTCATGCATATAACCAAGGAGTATTGCTCATACCCCTTGTATATGACAAAACCATTTTTTTCCTGTTATTGTAACTGCTACTGCAGTAGGATGCCCAAGGCATGGGAATCTGCACACTTCATCATTCAAAGACTACCTTTGCTCAATTCTTGTTTTCTTCAATACCCCCTGCCTTTAAAAGCTAAGGATGATTTTAATGCCTTCCTTCCCACTGGTAGAGTAGAACATAGAGTTTCCCCCGAGGCTACGGTGCACAATACGCTGTGTATCTGTTTGCTGCAGTACTGAAGGGCTGGCACCTTCTGCTGCAGACCAAGGGGGTAATTTCTATGACATCCTCCTTCATGGCTGTCCACAAAGCAAAGGTCTTGAAGTGAAGCAAAGCTTCACTTTTTTTTATGTATCAGCATGAGGTTGTACGATCATCAGTCTGCACTATCTGCCTGTATTAAGTACACCAGTCTAACAGGCAGATCATCAAGTTCAAAAATTATTACAAGCCACCACCTGTAATTTATGTTTTATCAACATAAAACCTCTACTCGTATTTAACATAATACCTGTTTCCTGTTATACTGTATTACATTTTACCCACAAACATACACATGGAAGTTTATTCAAGAAAATACATCTCCTGCATTGTGCCTGACCCTTGCTGAAACCAACAGAAATTGCATTACTTGGTATTTCACACCAGCATCTTCACTATCCTTTCTTATACTTTTTTGCTCCAGCAGTACCCCAAAGGAGGAAAAAAGAAGAAATGCAGAAAATTAATTTGTCTGTCTAGCAGTATAGACATAAATAGAGCCAATACAGTCTCAAAACCTGTGCATCAAAAAGCTCAAATCTGTCTTGTACATATGAGGTCCGTAAGATTTTACTCCCATTAACTCTCCTACAAAATCACAATTCTGGCATTTAGGTAGATGGACCAACAAATGCACAGACCAAGGGAAAGTTTATTCTAAATTACTTAGCAAAAACAATAGCAAAGCTGAATTACATGTATCCATGTCAAAATATAACTTTCCTGTCATACGTCAGTCTTTTTATTTTTTTTTTTTACTGCTCATTTTTAAATATGTGGAAGAGAGTGTAGAGAAAAATCTCACCTGGGAGAGTCTGGCAAACTAATTACAATTTTAGAAAAGACACCTGT
This sequence comes from Leptocoma aspasia, assembly GCA_013399835.1. Classification (NCBI taxonomy): domain Eukaryota; kingdom Metazoa; phylum Chordata; class Aves; order Passeriformes; family Nectariniidae; genus Leptocoma; species Leptocoma aspasia. The sequence goes on from VXAX01005707.1 coordinate 984,759, forward strand.
AGTGAGTTGCATAATATCAGCTAAAATCTCCTAAGGGTAACAAGAAAATCTATGTTGCAAGGCTGGGAGGGAGTGGTTGCTAAATCCATAGCTGCAATCTATTAATGCACACATACGTATGCACTCACATTGACATAATACTCTTACATATACTATACACTGCATCTCTGCTTTGAATCTCAGTCAGAAATAATTACATATTTCTCTTAATGTCAGAATGAAAGAACTCCAGGCACAAAAAAAAAGCTGCTATACAGCCATTTTGTGTGTTGAGCGTACTGAATAAATGAGGCTGATCCTCCTTCTGCTGCTTTGGCTCTCCTTGCTCACTTTTCCTGCTCTGCAAGAGGACCTACTCACTCGGGCTCCACTGGGCAGGCTGCACACTGCAAGTAGTCTGGTACAGCCTCCTTTCCAAGAGCAGCCTCACACACCCTTACCCAGGACAGCACACAGACTGGGATTCTGGACAGCATTTCAGTGGAAGAACACGAGGATTCTTTAAACTATGATTTGAGAGCACCTCTCTGTTTCAGCAGTGTTCCATAAGCTGAACACAAAACATGGTATTTTTTAACAGGGATTATTATGTAAGACAATCTGAGAGACAGACATCTGAATATCAAATTAAATGTACATAAAATATAATGTGAAAATGTTTACTGTTTTATTTTAACTTTAGCATTGAAAAGGGTAGTTTTGAAATTGCTATTTTACCAGCCAACAATATTTTTTTGTTAGTTTGGGGTTTTTTTGATTTTTAAAATAAATATTCTTGTCTATAGTGTACAAGTACATATAGTAGGGATATACATTATTTGTAGCTGTGACTACAAAATGTATGTATAGCTGTGTTTGGACAGTGTGTTCTTTGAACACTGGTTTTTTCTTTATACATGTAAGCACAACAGCATAATCTGAATTACAGTAACTAAAATTTGCAGTGGAAATTAAATTTCATAAAACATTTAAAACCTTAAGCAAACATAAATCTCAGAAGACTTTAAAAATTGAAATACCTTCTACCCTCTATATGAGGATTAGAATAACTTTTGTTTATCACTGAAACAGTTTTATTCTAAACAAACAAAAAGAATAACATCAAGCAAAGCTTGGTTTGGCTCCTCAGGTGTGCAGACATATTCCAATTTCCTTTCCACAATGATTTTTATGCAAATCAATTCTGCACAATCTCCTGACCTCTTTTACCATCATATTGGGACAATGACAGTAAAATAATTGGATTGGCATATTTGTAGGATGTTTTATTTTATATTAAAAAGTTAGTGCAGGACAATTGAAATTAAAAGAATGTGACTTTCTGCTAATTCCAAGCTGATCAAGTACCAACATTTCATGCCAAACAGAGTAAAGCAAACAAAGTGATTTGGGCTGTTAGTCCATTTGTCCCCATGTGCATATACTTCACACCCCCCTCAGTTGTTAATTCCTAACAACCATGCTTTCATCCAGAACAAGGATAATGAGAAAAAACCAAGCAGCATTCCTTGGGGAACTGTTACACTAAAAGTTACCTAAGGACTAAATCCCACTTGTGCCTCCTGCACGTGATAAAGATGAGCAAAGCATTCAATACTCCTGGCTGATTTAAAATCCAAATATGCAAACAGCATTATGGAATCCAGACAGACTATTCTGCTTCGCTGATGACAGATGCAGAAAAAAAGCTGTTCTGATTAATCTTTTGACTTTGAACCAGCAGAGGAGTGGACACCTCGCTTTAAAGAGCAATGCAGAGCCCCAGCTGAAGAGCAGGTGCTGCACGGTATTTGCCTTTCCTGCAGAGGATGCTAGCTAGCAGGACCAAGCAGCTGACCATGAAAATTCTCAGCCCTAAGTGACCCAAGAACAGATTATAAATCCATCCTATAAAATATAGCAAAAGCCCCATTTGTTCTTCCACCCTTTCAATATGTGATGTTATACATTTGTGATTCTCTCATTTTATTGGGCTCTTTAGAAAGCTGTTTATGATCCTTTGTGGACAAAACAAAGGCCCATTGTAAACTCTCTTTTAAATAAGTTGGAAGGTCAATATGAAACAAAGGGCACCACTTTCATAACTGCTTACATGCAAACTATGCTTGTGTGTGTAATATTACAATGCATTTCAGCAAAGGGATAGAGTCCTAACTAATTACAAAGCGCACATATAATAGCATTGCATTAGCAGCCCAAGAAATTCCTATTGAATTGCATACATCTGAAAATAGACATGGTTGTGCTGAAACTTAATTATCTTGGCAAAAACTGCAAGGGCTTGATTCTCAGAAGACACAAACACAAAGCTCAGCTTTGCACTCCCAAGGATCTAATTCTTTGTTTATTCAGACAACCTCCATCAGATAAAACTTACCATTTGGATTGACCGATTTGCCTCCTTATTTATAGCACCTACAGCTAAGTGACACAATTACTGCTTGGTTTGTGAGCAAGGGAAAGAATACTTCTGATCTACAAATACAAGGTCTGAAAGAGACAATCGGTGTGCTCTGCCAGGTTAAAAAAGTTAATGCTGTTGCATTCCACCCTAGGCAAAGAAGAGAAGCCTTTTCCAAGGACAGGTCTGACTGAAATGCTTTTTTATGGGTTCAAAGTAAAACGTTATGGTAAAAAAATGAATACAGCTTTGTTTGTTTCTTCAGTCATGGTTAGCAATAGACATAAGGGTATTCTGGTTTTGAGCCCATATGGAAAGACCATCAACACTTTCTGCTTCTGGGTCCTTTGCCAAAATACCATATCCCACATGCCTTTTACCTTCAAACATAAAAGAAAAGGTGTTGTTCTGGTCAAATAAAGAAATAATTTTTACTAGCATACGTCTAATATTAAAGCTGCCTAAATCCTGCCAAAGACATTACGACACCATCTGCAAAACAGATTTTCATTAAATTGATCAGTTTAAAGTTAAGCAGCTAGGCAGATGATGCTTTTGAGCTAACCTTTAACCTTTAACCTTCTTAAACTGAAATCAGGTCACTCCTTTTGGGTAATAACTTTGCCGCTTGAGAACATGGGAGGTAAAGAGATCTACCAAATTTAAAAATCATATAATTAATAGTGTTGTGGATCAATATTTTGTCAATAAAAGGAAGACTGAGGTAGTTCTTGCACAGCTGAGTATTAGTCTGCTAACTGCTGCCCCTCACTTTCCCTGAGCTCCTAAATAGTTGCATACACAATGTAAACTGCAGTAAATATACAGTATAAAAGCAATGTCTATTGAAGGTATTATCAGCTAATCAAATAATATTTTTGATGAACTAGCTTCAAATATTTATTTGTGATTAGAAATTGGTCATGTCATTCAGTTACTTGGTTAAGTAAATTTTGTTTTCAGCCATTCCAGTTTACTTACAAAAAGGCCATCCTGTACTTATTTATTTATTAATAGAAGTATTTGGAAACTATTTTAGGAGCACAGGACATGATATATGCAGTTCCCTGAACCAAAAGCTATTTGACTAAGCTACAAAATGGCTGCCTCAAGAGCCATTCCAGCTATATGTATTTCACATCCACAGAGACAGATCACCGTCCTGCCTCAGCTTCCCAAATCTGCAGAAGCTGAATGCTTCCTCCTGCAGAATGGAAATGCACTCTGTTGCTATAGAAGCTTTCTCTGTTTACTTGTGGAGTCACTGAATGCTTCTTGATGGATGCTGCCAAGAACTTGCAACTCTTCTGTGGTTTAATTTGCTAATATCAAGCTCCACAATTCCAAAAGTAAGTCTTTGGGAAATTCATTTAGGCCAAGCTGAGTTCACTCAGGGTAAGGCTGTCTTTGTTCTGGTTCTTAGCAGCCACATTACCAACACCATCTGAATACTACACTTCTGTAAGGAACAACCAGGACATTTCTTCTTTAAATAACTTAGAAAACAACTAAAGGTTCCACTTTGCCACATTTAGAATCTAACTCTAAAAGTGACATTTCCGTACTGCCTAAAATTATACAGCTTCAGAAGAGAAGCTCTGATGTTCATGGCTGCTTTAAAAGCTACGGCTATGAAAAGACATCCTTTTATTCCATCAATAGTTAAGCACAGGGAGGAAAATCAAGCTGTTACGGCAACATTTATAAAAAGAAAATTCACAAAACAATAACATTTAAATAAATATAAATGACTGAAGAAAAACTTTGAGGTACTTGACAAAGCAAAGGAACAAAGTCACAGGTTCTTCTGTGCTTTCAGATGGTTTTAGTATCAAACTTTTTATTGCTGAACCATATTCACAGCACCTTAATTTTAAAAAAGAGGAGCTGCTTGAATATAAACACAATTCATGGATATTCAATATTGCTCCCAAGGCATGTATCTATTATTCATACAAATTAATGTTCTTTTTTTCCTTAGGTGCTCTAAAAGTTTATCTGATGTATCAAGAGAAAAAAAGTTTACAACTCTCTTGGTGTCAACAGCTTCACCAAGACCTGACAAAACTACCAAGTCTGCTAGCAGATAACAGGTTTTCAAAACTGGATTTATTTCCATCTTGAGGCCTGAACGTACACTTACAATTAAGAGTAAAGTTTTCTGGGTGATGTACAGAGGCAGTACATTCTACCATAGAGCACACACATCTAGAATATCTTGGTCATTCAGTACACATTGTAGCACTTCATGCCAACCCCAAAACTTAAAAAATAACACTAAAATACTCCAACTGATATTTTAAATGTGACATCACTCTCCTTCAAATTAACCTTAAAATGAAATTATTTAAAAATTGTGTATGTATGTGTATATGCTATCTGCTGAGAGTCATTCAGCCTAGTGGAGTTCAAATTTCTGAGATTGTCTAGGAAATCATGAGGGACAGAAACTTCTTAAAAAGCTGAGATACTCACTAGCAATGCTAGGGACAAGTCCTTTAAGAATACATGCATCAGGAGAGTTGGAACCCTATGGTTAACAACCAGACACTTCCAATTGTCCTACTTAGGCCATGAAGCCTAAAGGGTATCTGGGAGTTCACAGACTCCGTTTCCACTGGGATGTCCTTAACTGATTCAAAGACTGAGCTCCAAAGGCTGGTGATGGTCCCTTGCTGTGTATGAGAGCTGCACTACGTAGATGGTACTGAGCTGCCCCATCTAACAAACCAGGATCTGGCAAAGAAGCAGGTTCAGCAGCAGGACATTTTTAGTGAAGAGGGCCAAGAGCTAATACTCTCTCCCTTAGCATCCCACATCAAGTATTTTGTAGGACAGGCTGGAAAAACCAAATATATTTGATGAAGGTTTCTCTAGGGCTCAGGCTGAGTGACTGAAGAGAAAGTATTGTTTTTGAGTAGATAGTTTGTGTACCTTGTGACTGTAGTTTTTTTTATAAAAATAACTGGCTGGCATCTTATTTTCAACAGTCTCAGAAGCTTTGGCTGTGAAGCCATCTGAGAAAAGCCTTCTGCCTTCCCTTCTCCTACTCTACTATTTCTGTCTGTGGCACTGTTTGGAGTAGCATTTCTTTGAATGATGGCATTATAGAACAATAATTGAAATAATGCAGGTTAATACTCCAAAAAACATATTGGGACCAAAAATGTGGTGTTTTGTTTTGTTTTGTTTTGTTTTTTAAACCCTGACTTAGAGTGTGGCTGCACAGTGTAAATAGAGGAAGGAAGGAATGCCTTCATGGATGACAGGGAGCAGGAACCTCTAAAGGGAGTTTTGCTGCTGAGCCAGGCTATGTCACTAGACTCTCAGCTCTTTTTGTACTTTTCATTGCAGGATTTTAGATGTTAAAAAAATACAGCAAAAAATAACACCCTCTAGAATGAAGGAAAAATGCTATTTAAATAAAATACATTATTAAATTAGCAGAGCAGCCAGCACTGTGGGGACAGTATAATAGGCCAAAACTTGTGTTACTGACATTTTTGCTCACAGCAGATGCACCAAGGTTACAACTACCAGGTTATAAAATTAAAATCTATGTTACTGCCTGTGCAGCATGTGTTAGCTCAGACCAACCATTTGAACATGGCTGAACACCAGAAAAATGTTATTTCTTGCTTAAACTAGAGGTCTGCTGAGACTTTTCCAAATTTATTCTGTATGTACATGTATGCTTCAACATGATTAGAAAACCAGCATAGTTGCTGTAATCAGCAGCTGACTCCTGATAGTTTAGTTATCACAGATTTCTAGTATAAATCAATAGATAACACTTGCAAAATGGATTTTCTAATCATATTTAGAGCTCGTTACAGTGACTAATGGTTTGCAATATTTCCTGAATTTTTATATCCCCTAGACAAAAGAAGTTTTTAATAAGTTACAAAGTTATTCATCTTGGAAATGAATGTGTTATATTTTGTACATGAACCAAGACAATCAAGCCAATCCAGTAAACACACTGCAGAAAACAAGTTACCCCATAATTAGGGTTTGGAAAAAGTCATGACAAGTTGTGTAATAAATGGTATTCATCACTCCCACATATTCATTATATCCACATAGTTTTTTCCAGTAAAGATAAAAATATAGTTGCCATTCTACTAACATATTTATCTACACCACACCCTTTCATGTTTGTGAAAAATCATTACTGGTTTGGAAAAGAAGGGCAGACAAAAGGATGACAGTGCTTACTTTTGAATATCCCTTGTAATAATGTGGCATATTGCATGTGCTTACTGAAAATACCAATGTAAAATAACTTGGCTGTGATACCTTATGGTTGCAAACAGATATATATGCCAGAAAGTGATCTCCTTTCCCTATGCACAGTATGGGAAAAACACAATTTTCCACAATCTCTGTCAAGCTTCTGATCAAAATGTAATGGAGAAAGTCTGAAAAGGTTATGAGAGATGTTAAACACCATTTATTATGACAGAACTTAAAAAAAAAAACCAACTTATGGACCCTATGCTTGCAGAAAGTGCATCCTAAATGACCCCCAGGTGACTCAACAGGACTCATCTGGAGCGCTCCTCCCTGACTAGCCTGCAGTTTTTGTTTGACTCTACGCATGTTCAATAAACATTTACGCTGCTAATTAATCAAAGTCCCTGTTGGTGAGCACTGAAAGGGTTAATTTCCCAGCCTACTTGGTGCTGGCTGGGGTTGCTGTCACAGACTTACCTTGTAGAGTTTCAGGGCTGCCTCATGCCTGTGATTGGTAGTGTGTAAGCGCAATTTATCCACGCTGTTGGTGTAATAGTCACAGGCATTACATTTCAGGTGAACTGGGTTGCCAATGGCAATACACTTCAGCCTCCACTCATTAGTTTTGCCGCCTTCTTTAATGTGAGCCACCAGTTGATATTTCTGCATATGTTTGTCAGTCTTGCAGTGGAGCTGGAAGTTCGCTTTGAGCTGAGTGTTGTAGTTACAGAGCTTGCACTGGTAGATGTCTCCAATTACAGCCCTCCACTCCTCTTCGGGGAGTGAGCGCTCACTGCTCACATGCACACTTAGGGCCTCCAGGCTGTCAGAGGTGAATTTGTTGCAAACAGCACACTGGAATAGCTTCAGCGCTGGGTCACTGATATAAGGTGACAGCTCTCCTGCAGTAAGGAGGGACAGGTCATCACCCATTAGCTGACCACTGGCAAGCCGGATTTCAGGCGGCAGCTCATTATTTACTACAGGAGAAAAAAAATTAAAAGGGAAAGTAGAGACCAGCAAGCATAGCACACACAAAGGAATCTGTAAAATAAAGCCTTGACAAGGAGTTTGCTTTCTCTAGAGCTTAAACTATAAAAAGCTGTAATAGGATTGAATCAGGATCAATTACAATCATCCCTTTCAGCTTCTAAATTCCCTCATCAGATAGCTTTAATTACTCCTACTGGGCATGATGTCATTCTGGAATTTGTATTTTCAAAGGCATGAAAGTTGATCAATAAAATAACAAAACAGCAATGCTTTTGTAGCTTAAAAGGCAAGATTAACTTACACAGCACTAATTGTAGTTTTGTTATATCCTTTAAATGATGCTAGAGGTAGGTCAATACATATATATATGTATATCTACAATATGTTAATTAGATTAAGACTATCTAGACTAACTTAGATACTTTTGGTACCACATCTCAGCATTTAAAATTTCTAACTTTAAAATATACCCAGTGTTATACAACATGGGTACAATTTAGGTACATCAAAAGGAAACATTACAAATTAACAAACTTTGAGAACTCTTTTTAGTACAAGACTGCACCATTAGGT